>JAODAL010014493.1:0-87290 GCA_025379985.1 Phyllomedusa bahiana | reverse complement strand
TAAATTCTAAAAAACTTGCATGTACAAAATAGCTGATACAAATATTCCTCCAGATTGTACAAGGGAGGTACAGGAAGACTTGAACAAATATAGGTTATTCAGAGGACATGGAATATGGCGCATGGACAGAGAACAAAGAACAGAGACAATTTCCTCCAGCACGTTGAGTAAAATGAAAAAAAAAAAAAGCCAAGAAAAAGGGCACCTGGGTGGAACAGGAGCGTCAACCACCAGCATTTCCAAGTGAAGCTCAATTGGTTTGCACTCATACGGAGGGGCAAGCACTCTCATAGAGGCAGGAATTTCTCAAGCGCTAACTAGGTCTTGACTGTGTACTGAGGAAGGCTGGAGGTCTTAGCTCACACTTCCGCTTTCACACTCTGCTTCAGCACGACTGTTTTTGTTGCTGCGTCATAAGGACATTTTTGCCGTGTTAATAGATGATGGATGCCAGCCCTGGCTCTCACCGCACCCACTGTAACTCCGGACCTGCTAACTGAACCTGCGTGATCCACGTTTACAGCCTCACTTGCATTAATCAGTAATTTCCTTCAACCCACTTGACAGTAGATGCAGGATTTTCAGACAGGCCTCGTTGACCTACTGGGGACATCTGTTTCGTTTGCTTCACATTCTAATGTCACGGTGGAACAATGTAACCAGTAGAATGGCAAGTAGCTCTAGCAGCAGCAGTGTTGGAAAACTAGTTGTTTTTAACATAGTTAATTTCTTATTGCGAAAATTTCTGCTAATGGTCCATAAGGGCACCTGTGCGGGTTTTTGGGTCATGCTGCGTTACAGGATATGGATAGTCAATGTCCATTTCACTAAAAAACTGCTTTCAAAGACCACTTCTTCCGGCACTTTTTAATCTGTGGGTCATGCAGATTTACGGTTCATGCTGTGGTACAGGACAAGTATAGTCAATGTCCAGTTCAAATAAAATGGTGGTTCAATGACTCTTTTTTCCGGCTCTTTTTAATCTATGGTGCATGCAGAATTTAAGGGTCATGCTGCGGTCCAGGACAGGCGATAGTCAATGTCAGTTCAACTAAAATTGGTTTGGTAAATACTACTTTTTCGACACTTTTTAATCTGTGGGTCATGCAGGTTATCGGGTTATGCTGCGATCCAGGACAGGTATAGTCAATGTCCAGTTCAACAAAAACGGTGGTTCAAAGACTCCTTTTTCCAGAAATTTTTAATCTGTGGGTCATGTAGGTTTTCAGGTCATGCTGTGGTACAGGACATGTACAGCCAATGTCCAGTTCAACTAAAATGGTGGTTCAAAGACTCCTTTTTCAGGCACTTTTTAATTTGTGGGTCAGACAGGTTTAAGGGTCTTGCTGCGGTCCAGGACAGGGATAGTCAAGGTCCAGTTCAACTAAAATGGTGGTTCAAAGATTTTTTTTACAGGCACATTTTAATCTGTGGGTCAGATAGGTTTAAGGGTCATGCTGCGGTCCAGGACAGGGATAGTCTATGTCCAGTTCAACTAAAATGGTGGTTGAAAGACTCCTTTTACAGGCACATTTTAATCTGTGGGTCAGATAGGTTTAAGGGTCATGCTGTGGTCCAGGACAGGGATAGTCTATGTCCAGTTCAACTAAAATGGTGGTTCAAAGACTACTTTTACAGGCACATTTTAATCAGTGGGTCAGATAGGTTTAAGGGTCATGCTGCGGTCCAGGACAGGCATAGTCAATGTCCTGTCCAACTAAAATGGTGGATGAAAGACTCCTTTTTCCGGCACTTTTTAATATATGGGTCAGACAGTTTTAAGGGTCATGCTGCGGTCCAGGACAGGCATAGTCAATGTCCAGTTCAACTAAAATGGTAGTTCAAAGACTACTTTCTTCTGGCACTTTTTAATCTGTGGGTCATGTAGATTTAAGGGTCATGCTGCGGTCCAGGACAGGCATAGTCAATGTCCTGTTCAACTGAAATGGTGGTTCAAAGACTCCCTTTTCCAGCACTTTTTAATCTGTGGGTCAGACAGGTTTAAGGGTCTTGCTGCGGTACAGGACAGGTATAGTCAATGTCCAGATCAACTAAAATGGTGGTTCAAAGACTACTTTCTTCTGGCACTTTTTAATCTGTGGGTCATGTAGATTTAAGGGTCATGCTTTGGTTTAGGACAGGGATGGTGAATAGTCTGTGACTTGTTTCCTTTGACTCTAGTTGCCTAATTGTCTTGCCTAAGATGTAGCTCATATCCAGTTTACTGTTGTGGATGTTCATTACATCTTCTGCACCCCTGTTTGGGTGTAAGAATGAAGGTGTTGTTCCTCTCCCATAGACTTTAATGGTCATTGGCGATAATCTGCTATCGGCTATCGGCTATCGTCATGATAATTGCCAATATCGATTATCGACCCGATGACGATAGTCAACGTAATCGCTCATCACTAGTCATGATAATTGACGATATCGACTATCGACTCGATAACGATAGTTGACACAATCGCGCATCACTATTTGTGAGTAATATACAGATGTGTGCAGATATTTGATTTTTAATAACTTGTATAATTCTATCATAACCCTTGAAATAAAAGGGGTTCCTTGGTCGGTAAGGATCTCTTTTGGTATACCAGTCCAGGAGAACATGTAGAACAGTTCCTTTGCAATACTTTTAGATGAAGTATTCCGCAAAGGAACCGATTCAGTTAACGGGTGGTGTTAGACTATGGTCTAAAACCACCAATATATACTGATGGCCCCTAGCAGACTTTTCTAGTGGGCCCACTAGATTCATCGCAATCCTCTCAAAGAGTACCCATGATGGGTAATGGCACCAGGGGACTCCAGAAATGGGGCAGTGTAGCTGTTAACTGGCACTCTGGGCAGGACTCACAGTACTGCTTTATATCAGTAGAAAAACCTCTGCAGAATGTGTTCTTTGGTCTTTTCTCTCTCTAAGTGATCTCCTACATGTGCTTGTGGGTGAGGTCTAAGACCATTCTCCGATAGAGCTGCAGTACCACCAATTGTTCCACAACCTCCCCAAGGACTTTGCCGGCCTGATATAACAGCGCTTGGTTGACTGCCATGTGTGGAAACCTACTATCAGCCCCTGGGTATTGAGGGTATTGACCTATACATTTTCGCTGGCTTTTACCCGGGTGGGATCTCTGAGCTGAGCAGTCCCAAAATTATCCCACTAGAACTGTAAGTCAGGCGTAGAAGCCACTTCCTCCTGTTCCTCAGTTTCACAAGCCAGAACTGCTAGTGGAAAGTTATCACAATTCTCACTGGTCACCCCTACTGTAAAAACCATGGAATCAGGGTTAAACGGTTCTGGGCACACATGGTATACATCAACATCACTATTGACATTTTCTATAGAGTTTACATGTTTCTGCCAGAAGTCCCAGAAAAGGGGGAAATCTCTCCCAAGGATTACAGTGTGCATGAGGGACCTAACCACGCCCACCTCATGAGAGGCAAGTCCACAAGGAGTCCTTAGATTAACTAGGATGGTTGGGTACTCTTGGTGTCCTCATGGATGCACAGGACCCCTACCACACGTCTGGTGAGTAACATAGGGTTGATCAGACTGGCATGCACTAGAGTGACCAGACTCCCTGTGTCCAGTAGAGCTGTTACCGGATAGTCATTCACCTTTAGGTGACACAGCTGCTGATTGGTCTCTAGCACAGTCTCTGCAATGCACACCAGCCCTGCAAACAACGAACTCTTCCGAGCTGAGTCACACTCCATTGGCTCTACTGTAAGGAGACAGTTCGCGGCAATATGCCCAGGTCTATGACAAGACCAACACAGTATGTGTCTTCTGTCTCCTTGAGACTCTGCCCTGAATCAGACTGTCCATTTGGGACCTTTCCTCTCCTCCGTATAATGCCCCGATGAGCAATGTCCCTGTGGGGCACTATTCACCCATATTTGGAACAGTAATACTAGATGTTCCGGATGACTTGCTGGGGTTGGAGCGTCCAGGAGGAACTGCTTGTAGAAAGTCCTCGGTGGCTTTATACTGTTTGACCAGGTTAACCATTTGTTCAGCATGTTTGGAGTCGCCGTGTCCAACCCAGTGCTGGATCCCAGGAGGCAAATAGTGGACAAACTTGTCCAACACAACTATTTCAACCATCTGTGCAGGTGTAGACTTCTCCTGTTGTAGCCATTTTTTCACCAGGTGGATCAGTTCATACATCTGGGAGCGAACTGGAAGGTGGTCAGAAAAAGTCCAGTTGTGCACCTGTAGAGCTTGCACATTCGTGTTTATGCCCAAACAAGCCAGGATCTCGCCCTTTAACTTAAAGGGGGTGTCTCGCTACAATGATTGGGTTTTAATTAAAAAATCTTTAAAAAACAAGCAGTTTTGCAATATATAGTCATTACAAATGTCCTACTGATTTGATTACTGAGTGGGTAATCATCCTCATCAAGTAAACGTCACCTGTTGATTTTTTCTACGGCTGCCAGGTGTGACTATCAGTTCTCATACAGGTCAGAACACAGAGCCTCCCGCAATATGAGGCATTGATGCTTCTGTAGGGGAGGGGGAGGGAGGGCTCTACTCCAGGCATCTGTGTCTGTGTAGCTGTGCTGCCTGGATTAACCCTGTGTGTGCCTGCTCCCTCCTGCTCTCTACACAGATTGAGGAGAGCAGAGGTGAGGCTGATCTGTGGCCAGTACGATGTGACTGCAGTGAAGTGTGTTACTATAATCATGATGTGTCTGTGGAGCTCTGACTATACTAACAGATCAGATCAGGTGGGCATGTGAAAGGTTCATATCCCTCCCTGCTCTGCTGTTTTAGTGACACATTGGGATTATAGTAACACACTTCACAGCTGCCCTGTGTCTGTTCTGATGGGAGGACAGCACAGAACAGTGTTTGTGTTTGTTGTTGCTTGAGATGTCCTGTGGAGATTTGTATGCTAAGCAGGGGGTATAGGAACACTTACACCCCCCCCCCTGCTCTGCTATTAGCAAACACAGCTTCACAGACCTCTGGCTCCATAGCCACTCATAGATCAGCCCTCTCCTGTCTCCTGACTCTGTGGAGAGGAGCAGCAAGAGCTCAGCCACAGCAGCAGCACTGTGCAGCTGATCCAGCAGTAAGCAGCAGATCTAGGCAGGCACACACAGGGTTAACTCTGGCAGCAAACCCCCTCGCCTTCCCCCTGCTGTATAGAAGTTACTGCAGTTGGAGGAGGAGAGCTGTCTGTGTGCTGAGGGAAGTGGGGAAGGGGGAGGAGAAGAGGCAGATAAGAAGCATACCCCTGAATTCAAAAATCTTATGCTGCCAGACACACTGAGGTAGGCTGAAAGCTTGTAGTGAGACAACACCTTTAACATAGTCCTTGGCGTCTTGCTCAAATAGGTCCAAACACGACTTTTGTACAAAAAAAAAACCTTCTCGGCTGAGCTCTACCTAAACAACGAATGGCCTTCACTACATCAGAGACACACTGAGTGCCCCTGTACATGAACCAAACAAAAGTAACATGTGCTACTTACAACATGGCATTAGCATTCCACCAGCAGCCCACACAGACCTGCAGGACCAGACTTTATAGGGCCTGAAACTAGCCTCACCTGGTATGTGGGAGTGACCACTCCAGGAAAAGACCAGCCCAAAATAAGCAGCTTGGAGCTACTATACTAACACTAAGAACATTAAGATGTGTCATTAACTTAGTGTTACTGACAAACTGCTGGTCTACCTTCACCGAAACAAGGCCTTTCAGTGACACGTATCTGTCCATGTACTCCCTAAAGCCACATAGGTAAATATTTGGTATTGATTAGCTCTGACACACATGCATGACATGCACCAAAACATTCTAGCGATAATTATTATACTTGGAACCGGAAACACAATGGGTGACATGTATGTATGGGACTGGCATCTTTTCAACCCAAAAACTGGAACAGCCCTGTTCGCTCTATTTTTAAAAAGGCACACTCCAATAGCAGGTGCATTAAAAAGCGCCCACGGCACTTTGTAATGTGCCTGAGATTGGGGGGCGTGCTGGAGGCGCGTCGTACTAAAACCATACGATAATACACATTATTGTCTTTTTAACAGCAAATCCAGGCGCATTACTGCTGGAACAGGTTGATCACTTTAAAAGTGGTTTACCTGAGCCAGAATTGTCACTTAGTAGCTTTAAAGCGCTAAATCTGTGACCCGCAGTAGAACAGGTTAAGAGATTCAGGCGCATTCTATGCCACTAATGTGCGCAAAAAAATGCCACCTTGGCATCAAAAATCATACATGTCGCCCAATGAGTGAAAAATGCATGCGTGACATACACAGTGTAACTACAGGGATTCTGTGCTTAATGTCTGTACCTTAGATGGATGGTCTAAGTAACAGGTGTCAAACTGCGGCCCTCCAGCTGTTGGGAAACTATAACTCCCATCATGCATTTATATAATCTATAACAGTGGGAATGATGGGAGTTGTAGTTTCCCAACAGCTGGAGGGCCGCAGTTTGACATTCCTGGTCTAAGTGATGTCATAGCAAAATATGCTATGACTATTAGTCCACACAGCTAGGACCGAAATTGAGGTTGGAATGCATTAAGGGGAGATGTTCAGTAATGTATAATAATTGGTTAGGGCAGTGATAACATACTTTGTGACCTCACAAGGAGAGGTTATAAAACCTCATAACAGTGTTTCTGCTCCTGCCATTTGCCTCTGTTTCCTGCATGTTGCGGTGAAACATGTGGGGGAGGCAGTAGTTATAGTGTGTGGCACTTATAAGACTGCAGCTATCGATGGCCATTGAGGATCCCAGTAATACACTAACAGAGTTAAAATCATATGAGAACTCCTCATACCATTATCAACAATTGAGCGGTCACTGCATTCCTATATTCCAAAAACATTTTGATGGGAAGTAAGTTTGAAATAGGCAATGTTGTTTTTATTTCTTTAAAATATTTGCATTAAATACACCAGGTAAAATTTACAAAACAGTTGCTTACTGAATATACAGTATTTGCAGCTTACAATATGATGATATATGTGTTCCCTACGAAGGCAGGGAGATAAAAGATTAGGGGCGACATGTATGAAACTTGGCGCCTCAACACCATTTTTCACAACTTTTTTCTTAGTGTATAATACACCTGAATACATGAAAGTGGTGAATGTGCACTCATAGATGGCGCCTAAGGTTTGAGGGGCCTAGCGTATATATGTTTGGCGCACCACTGTACTTTGGTGCATTAGTTATGCGCCAAACGTAAATTACTTCAATGAAATGCCAGAATTCGATAATGGCTGCAAAAACAATTTAATTTATATTATTTAATTTAAAATAATTTTTAGATTATATTAATTTAAAATACATTTTATAGGAGATAATTTTATATTTTTGGGACATTATATCCTTTTATATTTATTTTATTTTATATTATGTAATTTATTATAAAATTTATGTAATTTGATTTTATATAGTTTGATAATTATCATAAATTACTTTTTATTATTTTACTGGTATAGGTTGAGAAATAAGGGATATTGCTTGTTCTAATGGCAAATCTAGTTCCATTATGACTACTCAGGCTCAGGCAGACTACATTTAAATTGATCTGGCTGTTTGACCAGAATTCCCCCAACTATTTGGCACATTACAAAGTGATGGATCTGGTGCACAATGCAGTAAACATGCTGAATGACACGCCATACATAGGGGAAAAATGCGGAATGCTGACTTTTGACGCATTTCTCGGCAGAACAATGAAAATTACCCATTCATACATGTTGCTCTAGGTCTACATCTCCTGGAGTGTCCATTTTTATCTTTACATAAATTTATATTAACAAGTCAACAAAACTTGACAACATATCCAGTGTGTGTATGGACACTAATTCCCGATTCTTCTTTAAGCAAATCTTAAATTAGGATACAGGTTTCACAGGCCTGTCTCCTATGAAATTAACTGTTCATTTATATATCATCTATATCCATCCTTTATATACCTAATGGTGGGAAAGTTGTTAAGTACACGAAAGGCAACATTGTTGCTGCTTCAAGTATAGATCCTAATAGTAGACAACATTGTTGCAATACTGAGTGGTAGATAACAGTAAATTTTAAAGTTTGTATCCTCTTGTATAATAGTAGAGCGGACTCATAAATCAGGCAAATTCTATGTCAGTGTTAGGCACATGAAATTTGCCGTGCGAACGGCAAATTTCATACATGTCGCCTTAATTGAGCTCCTTTTGTTTTAGATAAACAAATTAATAACGTTTGTATTTTAGAGCAATAGAGAATTATTTACTATTAACATATTTTTGTGCATTCCAGGTATATTAATTAATATTGTTATCCTAGAAGAATGAAGAAATCAGGCAATACCTTTTAGAGGCTAATTGAGTATATTTGATGGTAAGCTTTTGAGAGTACTAGCTCTCTTCATCAGACATGATGTTATACAAGAAACTGAAAATTCACAGACTTTTTATACACAAAAGACATGGACCTTTAAATAAAATTAGAATCTTTAAAAATAACAAAATAAGTGGATAAGTCATTTACAACAGGTCAAGAAATGAACAATCTGGAAACTTGTGAGGCATGACAGGAGGGATCAGTTATTCTTGCTCTTATCTGTTTACTATCAGGTGTGATTTGTGACCCTCACAGTTCAGACATAGTGTGACATGAAACTGGAATGAATATTAAGTCCTAATTGCAGAGTGTTAAATATTTGTATTAACTTATATTCCCATTCATTTCTCTCCCTCTGTGTCTTAAAATGTCCAATTAACAACCTGCAAATCTTCAATAGAGTGGTCTTCTCTGGAGAAATGTACGGCCACTGGGAGATCTGTTCTGCTGTTGTTAATGGTGAATCTGTGTGAATTCATGTGCTGACTGAGTCTCTGCCCTGTTTCCCCCACATAGAGGCCTGTGGTGGGACATTGTACACAAATAATGAGATACACCACATTGGAAGAACTGCAGGAAAATATTCCCCTAATTCTGTGCACCTGCTGTGACTGTGGGACAGGTACACTGCCAGTGGTGTGGTTGTGCCTTCAGGTCTTGCACCTGTTTCGCAGGCAGGGTGAGGTGCCATTTTCAGCTGGGGCCTTAAGGGCACTCTGGACAATAATACACCACAGATTTGGTGTTTGCCAAAAGGAAAGGAGAGGAGGTACTGGGAATATTTATTTGAGTCTGTTGTCCCTATGTAGCACAGGTTTCAGTTTCTTGGCAATCTTTCATAGGATCTCCAGTTGTGGGTTGTAGGTGACAACTAGGGGCACTCGGACTTCATTCTGGATCTCTTTATATGTTATCCTAGTTCACCAAAGGGACTTTGTTTTTATGTTTTTGTATTATGCTTAACACTCACAAAATAACACCTTATTTTAATTAAGATTTTTTAAAATTTAGTTTTCTCTGCTGATGTTAGATCATTAGACAATTTACAATATTTTTTTAATAATCAAAAAAGGTCCTTAATCACTTTAAATTGAGATTTAGTTACAGCAGAATGATAAGGAGCAGTGAGGACAAGAGATACAGTTGTAAAGATTTTTTTTCTAAATCTCCTTCCAAAAGAAATTGGAATTCATCAAGAACACAGACCATAGATTTTATCAGGATGAAAAATTGGGGATAATTATAAATGAAGGTGTTACGGTTACAGCAGCTAAATGAGGTAGAACATTTAGTAATATTTTATCTTCCAGTTTATTTAGAGATTCAGTTCAGAACAAAAGTTGTCTTTCCCAACAGGTTTACTTTAAAAGCAGTGGAGCTGTTGCAATAAGTGTATGCTTTGTTTTCTACAGATGGTAAGAACATGTTTAAAATCAAAAGTTTAATTAAGCGTACCTGCAATTGCAAAACGCCTTTCCATATATCAACACAACAAGTAAAATTAGAAAATTTATATCTTATTACAGAAAATGCTTCTTTCTTTGCTTATCAGTTTCCTTCATTTCCTTCTGCAAACTTTTCTGTTTACTCAGTCATAAATCACTAAAATAATCCATCCTGCAGAGGAGATAGGCTGCAGCCTCACTGATCAAGTTACAGCTACCCAAAGAATCTATTGAGATGGGAAGTGGAAGAGGGGCAGAGAGTCACAGATTCCACTTCCTGCTGTTCCTCCCTGTTCCATCTCAATAGACTTTTATGGGTATTTGTAAGCTGTTATTTCAGTGAAGCTGAATATATGAGTCAACAGATAAGAAGACAGGAGGAGAGAGGTTGAGAAGTGTAAAAGGAAGAAGTTTTCTCTAATAAGATGTATCACAACGTTTCTTTTTTTGCTTATAAAATAATTTTTTGGATGTATGCTTTAACTGTGACATACAGCATTTTGCATACTATACTATACTATACTATACTATATGTGACGTTATATTTTTGATGTACTGTAAGAAATTTGTGGAACATATAGCAGGCATTGGAAAAAATATACAAATTTGTCTGTTGCAACCAAACTTTTTATAATGTGTGTTTAACAGGTTTTTACTTTTTTGGAATTGAAAAAAATGTTTGAACCAGTGCAAGGAGCTAACTGGAAGAGTCAGGTTTTGAACTAAGAAGCTTCTATACTTGTATAGAACTAAAGCATTTAGCATTTTTTGTATTTCATATTAAATCAAGAAGCTTTTCTGTTTCTTATTGTTAGCTCTGGATTTTCAACATGATAGTTGATCTCTATATTTCATTTTATGCTGTAATCAAGAACCTGTTGGTTCAAAGATTGTGAGGAGAAAGGATCTAAGTATTTGAAGACTGTCATGTAAAAGGGCAAATTAAAGGATTTTGAATAAACTGATAGTTTGTTGGACTACCTATGATATTTTAATACGTAATATATTTTACATATGTTTATTTCCTGTTGGTTATATAATGACAATACGCTAACTAACACTTTAAAAATTTTCATTTCTAAGTAATCAATCCTTGTCCACAATAAGGCTCATAATCCAGTTTTCTTATCTAAAGCACACAAATACACACAAGGATCAATTTAATAGGAAGCAAATTAACCTAATATATTTCTGAAAAATAGGAGGAAACCAGATAATCCCAAAGCAAACACAGGAATAACATACAAATTTCAAGATTAATTGCTGCAATAAAGCAGTTCCAGACTACACACTGCTCATATATATATCTTGTATGCACAGATGTATATATGGGTAGAATGTAGTCTGGAGCTACTCTATTGCCGCAATTAATCTTGGAATTTAATTTGATCAATAACAACATCTCTTTTGAGTTTATATGTTATCCCTGTGTTTGCTTAGGGATTTTCTGGTTTCCTCCTATTTTTCAGAAATATATTAGGTTAACTCATTTCCTATGAAATTGACCCGAGTGTGTGTTTTAGATAAGAACAATAGATTATAAGCCTTATTGTTAACAGGGATTAATTACTAAGTAATGAAAATTTCTAAAGCGCTAGTCAGTATAATGGCATTATATAACCAACAGGAAATAAACATATGTAACATATAGTACCTACTAAAAGATCATAGCAAGTCCAGCACTTGACAAAAATATTCAGCTTATTCAAAATTGTTTAATTTAAATATGATACTCACAAAAAGTTAGGGAAATTTGACTTTTGGTTGAAATTTTAGGATGAACATAACACTTCTTGAAAATTTATTTAAACTAAGGAAATAAGACCATTTTTTAACGTTTGACTCTACATGTCTAACTGTTCAACGTTCCAGGACTTTTTGCACAACTTGCTGATCTCTAACAAGGAGCTCAATGGCAAAATTCCCAATAGGTGTTTGATCCCAGAATCGCTCAATAAATTTAGGGGATCAATTTGAATTGGGATCTAAACAGTCCTTTTCATCATGCTGTTCACATTGGGATATCATGAGACCAATACAACACCTTGCAATTGATCTTGCAAACAAAAGTGGCAACTGAGCTTAGAGTGTCACTGTATGTCATCAGCAGGTTGTGTCAGGGATACTGAGAGACTAGAAGAATCACAGAAAGGCAAAGAAGGGGACGTTATTTGGCTCCATTACACACTGATGATCGCTTCATTGTAAGCAATGTCCTGCAGAACCGAATGATGAATGCCACACAACTCCAGACACATTTAAGGGAGGTGAGAGGCAACCAAGTGCCATATCAGACCATTCGTAACCATTTACATCAGTGAGGTCTGTGTGCTAGACAACCGGCAAGGATATCTGACCAGTACCTGACCTGGCCAATGCATAGCGTTGTTAGCGGCCATCATTTATGCTCAGAGTGAATCAATTTTCATCCTGAACGACTGGGGGCCAAAACTCCCCCTTTTCCAGCATAGATCTCCCTCCCATCAAAAAAGCGATGTGTGCCGGGTGGGTTTTTCAGTTTGTTTAGTTTGCAGACCATGTGAGTAAATTTTTTATGTTTGGTCTGACAAACCTTGATTCCCTCTAAACTTCCTTAAATGTCCTGGGTTGTTGGTATTATCATCTGGTTTCGAGGGCTTTATTTAAATGAAGTTGTCATCAGTGTGTTTTGGAAGTCAAAGGAAGGGTTCACTTTTTGGCTACTGTGACTCTTCCACTCTCTCTATATCTCTGACACAATCTGCTGGTGACACTCTGTCACACTTTAAGCTAAATGGCCACTACTGTTGAGAGCTTACTTGAACTTGCATGTCAAGGTCTGTTGCCATTTGGTAAAGTGCTGTTTTGGGAGTACTTTTAAAAATTTTCATTCAAACTGATCCCCAATTTTAATTGAGTGTTAGGAGAATTTTAACCATTAAGCTCTTTGTTTAGATAAAAAAAAGTTTGCAAAAGTCTTTAAAACATTGAACAGTTGGCATGTGCATTCTAATTTTAAAGAGGTTATTTAGTTCATTTAAAAAATAATTCAATAAATTTTACGTTCGTCCTGTAGTTTTAACAGTCAAATACCCAAATTTTTTTGTGGAAAGGTTCTTTAATAAAATTTTGAGAACCATCATGTTCAAAAAAAACCAATTATTAGTAATTTTAAAGCGGTTGTCCAGCAAATAAAAATTATTCTTCATTGAGCCCAGGGTAGATAGAACAAAAAGTTATGCTTACCTCCCTGTTTTCCCCCCACTGATGCTCTGGAGCTTCCGTGGATGGATCCGCTCCTCTTTACTTTACTTAATTAATTAATACAATACACTACACAGGAGAGAGCCACTCTCTATTCATTAACAATGGAGTATGAGCCTCTCCTGCATGTCAGGATGAGATATTGGTGTCCCCCAGGGGAAAGGGCCCGGGGGTCCCTTACTTTCTTTTTTAAAATTTTGGTCGGGGTCGCTATAGAACATGGCTTTAATCCCACCTGTATGTGATGACACCCCAACTTTACATTTTGGGCCCCAGACACAACTCTTACTGCCCCGGATCCCAGATTGTCTGTCGTCCATATCCCCCTCCTCCTCTCTCCTAAAACTTAATGTAGAGAAAACTGAATTCATCACTTCCCCCTGTCCCCCCTCCATCCCTTTCCCCCCTGTCTCTCTATTTCAGTCAACGGGTCCACCCTCTCACCGTTCCGCAAGTTGTGCCTTGGGATAACCCTTGACTCCGCTTTGTCCTTCAAATCACACATCCAAACGCTCACCTCTGCCGCCCCCCCCAACTGAAAAAATTTTTACGAAACCCTATTCCTCAAACCCCGTATCAAAAAAAGTGGTCCACCCTCGTCATCTCCCCGCCTGACACTGCAAACCTTCACTGTGGCCTCCCCTAGCCTCTTTTCCTCTTCCCAACCATCCTCAACTTGGCCCCTCTTATCCCCCTCTCTCCTTGTTACTCCCCTGCCCCCCCCTTGCAATCCTTTTATTGGCAACCCATTTCCCCCGCGAATTCACTTCAAGTTGTAACCATGACCCCAAAGTTCTCCATAACCTTTCCCTCCCTCATTCTGCCTTAATCTCAATACTTCCCCTCCGCAATCTCCACTCCTCACAGGATCTTCTTCTTGCCTCCCCTAATCAGTCCTCACACAACCCTTCTAAATTTCTCTTTTGCTTTTCCCCCCACTCTGGAAACTCCTGCCCCCCCACATAGGGCCCTCTTCCACTTTCACCCCTTCAAAAGCAAACTGAAAACCCACTTTCAAGATATCCTATAACCTAAAAAAAACCATGTGCCATTACTACCTCCCACCAAAATTTTCTACCCCCCACCTTTGTCCTTTCCCTCTTCCTTTAGATTGTAAGCCTTTAGGGGAGGGTTTTCTTTTCCCCCGTGCCCGTTGATTTTACTTCTGTCAGATCGAATTGTTTGTTATTTGTGTTTGTAACCCCCTTTAAAGAAATTATATGCGCGGAATCTAAAAAAAAATAATAATAAATAAATAAATAAATAAATAATAAATGAGAACCCAGAAGTCAAAAGGAGCAGATCAATTGGAATTTCTGTAGCCTCCAGTGGTGGGGGACCTGTAGATAAGTATAGCATTTACATTTTTTTTTACTCACCATGGCCCCATTGAAGAATATTTTCTAGACAGCCCTTTTAATGAAAACAATTGTTTAGATTTTTTGGGGGGGGGTTTGTCACATGGAATGTTGTAGCTAGATCAATATAATTTGTTACAGTGGAATAAACTTATATTTATGATTACAATTTCATAGTATGCCTCCGATAGCTTAAAGCCTTTCAATATATTTACTTTAGTTAACCTAAAGCGATAAACCTCCTTAGTGAAGAGATTCTTGAATATCTTTGTATGTCCTTGAATTTCAATCCTTTTACCATAACTAATTCTTAAACTGCAATTTCTGTTAATTAGACAGCGTTGAATTTTCCTTTAGCTTATCTGTATGAACCACAATGTTAAATTCTAATCCTAGCTACTTATGTGAAAATAACCTTTTTTATGTACATTTGAAACTCATCTTTTAAAAAAAAAAAACAGGTGAGTGAATTGAAAAAAATAAGACTCCCATGTTTAATATGTCAAGTTTTCTGTATAACATAAAAACTAAACTTTGCATTAAAAACATATTTTTACATTCTTGCTGTTATTAACCTCTTCTCAGCATAAATCACAAATTGCTATAAATGAATAGCAATCATGCAGTAGCTGAATTATACCAGTAAACACGAGATAGATTCAGTGGGGAAAAAAGGTATTTAGTCAACCACCAATTGTGCAAGTTCTCCCACTTAAAAAGATGAGAGAGGCCTGTAATTGACATCATAGGTAGACTTCAACTATGAGAGACAAAATAAGAAAACAAATCCAGAAAATCACATTGTCTGATTTGGAAAGAATTTGTTTGCCAATTATGTTGGAAAATAAGTATTTGATCACCCACAAATAAGCAAGATTTCTGACTCTCAGACCTGTAACTTCTTCTTTAAGAGGCTCCTGTGTCCTCCACTTAGTACCTAGAGCAATGGCACCTGTTAGAACTTATCAGTATAAAAGACACTTGTCCACAACCTCAAACAGTCACACTCCAAACTCCTCTTTGGTGAAGACCAAAGAGCTGTCGTAAGACACCAAAAACAAAATTGTAGCCCTGCACCAGGCTGGGAAGACTGAATCTGCAATAGACAAGCAGCTTGGTGTGAAGAAATCAACTGTGGGAACAATAATTAGAAAATGGAAGACGTACAAGACCACTGACAATGTTTCTCGATCTGGGGCTCCACACAAGATCTCACCCCGTGGGGTCAAAATGATCAGAAGAACAGTGAGCAAAAATCCTAGAACCACATGGGGGGACTTAGTGAATGACCTGCAGAGAGCTGGGACAAACATAACTAAGGCTACCATCAGTAACACACTACACACCAGGGACTCAGATCCTGCAGTGCCAGACATGTCCTCCTGCTTAAGCCAGTGCATGTCCGGGCTGATCTGAAGTTTGCTAGAGAGCATTTGGATGATCCAGGAGAGTACTGGGAGAATGTCATATAGTCAGATGAAACCAAAGTAGAACTGTTTGGTAGAAACAAAAATCGTTGTGTTTGGAGGAGAGAGAATGCTGAATTGCATCCAAAGAACACCATACCTACTGTGAAGGAAGGTGGCAACATCATGCTTAGGGGCTGTTTCTCTGCAAAGTGACCAGGATGACTGATCTGTGTACATGAAAGAATGAATGGGGCCATGTATGGTGATATTTTGAGTGCAAACCTCCTTCTATCAGTAAGGGCTGTGACAAAGCACAAGGCCTTGTCATAGAGGGCCGATATGTACCATTGCACCTTAGGGCTGCGGTGGCCTGAGCCAGAGAAATAGGTCAGCAACCCTAGATTGCAGACAACTTAGATCGTTTTTCAACACTGCTTTAAGCAGTGATTCCGGGTCTGGCTTTTACTGGAGCAGTCTTAGAGCTGGGTGGGGGACTGTTCCCACATATCCACCCCAGGTTTTCCTTGGCCTATAAAGCCAGAGGGTCAGGTGTCCTGGGTGTGGTACGCCACTCAAAGCGAGGAGTGTGAGAGGAAGGATCCTCCATGTACAAACTCTCTGAGAGCTGGACTTATATCCTGTGTACGTGCTGCTACGTTTGTCTATGGTGAGCTGAACCTGTTTGTGTTTTCATTAATGCCTGAAGCAAGGTCCTGTTTAAGTTCTGTTATACCTCTGCTGAAGAAAGCTGTTTATGTTTTGGACTTTGTCCGTTTAATAAAAACCCGTTTAAGAAAATGCATTTGTTTGTCGTGGTCCCTGTGACGGAGCTGACCCCCCACAGGGCGTTGAAGATGAAACGTGACTGGGTCTTTCAGCATGACCATGATCACAAGCACACTGCAGTGGCAACGAAGGAGTGGCTTCGTAAGAAGCATTTCAAGGTCCTGGAGTGGCCTAGCTAGTCTCCAGATCTTAACCCCATAGAAAATCTTTGGAGAGAGTTGAAAGTCCGTGTTGCCCAGTGACAGCCCCAAAACATCACTGCTCTAGAGCTGATCTGCATGGAGGAATGGGCTAACATACCAGCAACAGTGTGTGCCAACCCTGTGAAGACTTACAGAAAAAGTTTGGATATATAACAAAGTATTGAGACTAACTTTTGTTATTGACCAAATACTTATTTTCCACCATAATTTGCAAATAAATTCTTTCCAAATCAGACAATGTGATTTTCTGGATTTGTTTTCTCATTTGTCTCTCATAGTTGAGGCCTCTCTCATCTTTTTAAGTGGGAGAACTTGCACAATTGGTGGCTGACTAAATCCTTTTTTCCCCACTGTTAGTTCCCTGAAGGGTGTTTTGTTTCCAGAATGGGATCACTTCTGGAAAGTGTTACCTGAACTGATACTTTTGGGGCTATGTAAATGCGACATGGCACCCACTAAAATCTGCGTTCTGAAAGCCAAAAAGTGCTCTTTTGCTTGTATGCAATTGCATTTACTCAAATAGTGGTTTACACACACATACGACGAATTTCCATACCTGTAAGAAAGTACACAATCATTTTGGGGAGTTTTCCTCTAAAATTCCATGTGAAAAGAAAAAATTGAGATCTTGCTGTCTGTAAACCTGAAATGGTGCATAAAAAAATTCTAATAAAAATGAAGCCCCAAAATCCTGCAGATGCTCCCCTAACTCTGACACCTGTGAGTCGATTAGTGCATTAGGGCCATATATTTAATATTTCAAAAAATGTCAGAATCAAGAGAATCACTTTGAGTTACATTTATCTATTAACTCCTTAACGACCGCCCACCGTCTTTTGACGGCGGGCATTTCAGGTAGTTCATCTACAGCAACGTCTTTTGACGTCGCCGCAGACATCGAAGTTTGCGGCGCCCGGCGCCGCAACAGCGCTGATGTCAGGCCTGTACTACACAGCCCTGATCCCAGCGCAGCCTCTGCGTGCTTCGGGGAGCAGGGAAACCTCTGCTCCCTGGTGCTTTAACCCTTTGATTGCCACAGATCGTCACCACAGCGCAATCAAAGGGTTTCCCTGCTCTGTCGGGTGATTGGAACGCCCGGTGACCCAACAGAGCCCAGGGCATGGCTGCACAGTCAGCCCTGGGGACCTAGAGTAGCCCCAGGGCTGTCTGTGTAACAAGCCAGTGATCAGGCCAGACTGTGTGCTGTCCTGATCACTGCCTGATCACTGCCCTTCGGACTGACACAGATTATAATGTATTAGCATATATGAATATGCTAATACATTACTAAGTGTAAAAAAAAAAAAAAAAAGAAATGTAACACAGTTATCCCTTCATGGGATTTAAAAAAAAAACAAAAAAAAACATAAGTGTAAAAAAAAAAATTAAAACAATAATAATAAAAAATAAATATTTAATAAATAATAATTGTGCATACATAACACACACAAAAAACCTACACATAGGCATCCACGCAACCGTACTAACCTGTAGAACTAATTTAACAAGTTATTAAGTGTGAAATGTGAATGGTGTAAAAAAAAATAAAAAAAATAAAAATTTGAAAAATTTATAAGAGAACTTAAACTATCCCCCCTTAACGTACAACTCGTCTCGAATATAACAAGCCTCATACAACTGCGTCATTTAAAAAAAAAAAAAAAAGTTACGACTATTGAAACGCAAGGAGGCAAAAACTATAAAAATGTTCTGGTCATTAAGTACTTTTCAGGCGTGCGGCTTAAGGAGTTAAAGGGTTGTCTCACTATAAGGATTGCTTTTTATGTTTATGTTTTTTGTTTTTTTTTGATCATTCAAATTTTTATTGAGATTTTCAAATTACACACAATTATAATTTTACAGGAACATACAACAAAAGACCATGTGTGTGGATTAAAGAAAAACAGAATGGAAAACCAGTTAATGGGCCATGTCATACCTTAAAATCTAAGCATTTGACAATGGTTGGGGAAGTCAAAATCTTGGATCAACTTATTGTCGGCTTACCAGAGAATACCTTTCATAGCAAAGCAACAGCGAATGTTTTATGAGGAGACTGTAAGAAGCACTCAAGAAATGAGTAAAAGGGTCTTTTAATTTGGATTACATCGAGTACTTAGAAGCAGACCAGTGTATCCATCTGCATCTTGCTTTGGTGACTAAGTGTGGTGGGATTATTAATGAAGTTTCGGCGTGAAATTGCACATTAACTCTGTTAATCACTTCTGGGATAAGGAGTGGTGTAGTGGATTTCCAATGGGTTGCTATGACTGACCTTGTAGCTATCAGGACAGGAAAGAGGACTGTGTGGTAAACATTAGGAATAAGATGGTAAGAGAGGTCAAGTATTGCCGTCTCAAAGCAGAGGGAGAAAGGAGTCTGGAACAGTTCCGATAATATTATTTCAAATTGCCTCCATAATTTAGCTACTAAGGTGCACTCCCACCACATATGAAGTAGTGAGACTCGGGAGCCACAAAGTCTCCAACAGTTATCAGGATGTTTAGGGAACATATGTGTCAATCTACTTGGCGTCAGGTACCAACGTAGATGTATTTCCTCATCATCTTGAAATAATTAACGCATCTTGAGTGTTTTTGAGGTATACCTGATGCTGTCATCCACTCCTCATAAGAAAAGGTTCTGATACTATCTAGTTCCCACTTACTGGCATAGGCTGGTTTATGTGCTGAATCATTGTGTATCAAAGTGGCATATGTTAGAGACAGGCCTCGTTCATAACCCTTTTTTTGAAACAGAAAATTATGAAAGTTAGAATGAGAGAATGCGGTCTCCAAATAGTTCCTCTTTTGTAGGGTATGTCTTATTTGGAGGTAGACATAAAATTGAGAGTGCGGTAAATCGACTTGTTCTCTAAGGCTCTCAAAGGATTTTATTACATTCCCAGTATAAAGGTCACTGATAGTGGGGTTCCCTTTATTAAGCCATAGTTGAAGGGGAAGATGTGGTGATTCAGCCGACAAAATAGATATCGGGTGTAGGTCCTTCAAGACATGGACCAATTATTGATGAACGAAATATTTGTTCCAGACCTGGGTTATCTGCGCCAAAGTTGGAAGATCAAACTTTGGCAGGCTAATCCCCCATAGTGCCGCCATTAGAAAGTTCTTTAATGAACTTGAGGTGATCGTTGAGTTTTCGAGTTTGGACCAATGGTGGGTTTCTGGAGCATTCCAAAGGAGGGAGATAGGTTCTAGGACAGCCGCAATATCATATACCAATAGGTTAGGAACTGACAGACCACCCTTCTGGTGAAGAGAGAAGAGATGGAGTCTTTTGATTCTAGGTTTCTTATCATTCCAGATAAAGTTAAAGAGTAACGCCTGAAGTCTAGTCATTAAGACAGTAAGGAAGAGGAAGGGTATGGTCCTGATTAAATAGAGATATTTTGGGAGTAATAAAATTTTGACAACATTTATTCTAGCCATCCATGAAGGCAGGAGATACCAAAGTCTATTTCTTTTGAGACCTCTGATATAATGTTACTTAAGTTAATTTCAATGGTTTTAGTAAGTTCTGGGAAAACCTTGATCCCCATGTAGGAGACTGAGGTGGTGGACCAAATAAAATTATATAAGGCTAGTTGTAAGTGTACGTGGGGAGGACAATGCATGCGTAAAACTGTGGATTTGGACATATTAAGTTTGTAATAAGAGACAGAAGAGTATTGTGTTAGGATATCGAGTAGGGCCGGGACAGATGAGCTCGGTTGTTGGCCAATAATTACAATGTCCTCTGCATAAAGGCTAAACTTCTGCTCTGTAGCACCCACGATGACTCCCTGAATTAAGGGCTCGACACAGAGGTCATGGATAAGTAAAGAGAGTGGGCATCCCTGGCTGGTGCCATTAGATATACTAAAAGGTTTAGAGAGGAAACCCGAGGAATATACACTAGCTGATGGGGATGTGTATAGGGATAAGACTGCTGTAAAAAATGTACCTTTAAATCCGAATTTTAATAAAACTGCCTCTAGGTATGTCCAGTTAATCCTGTCAAATGCTTTTTCCCCATCAAGGGACAAAAGCATTGTGGGTAAAAGTTGTTTAAAAACAAAATGTAAAATATCAATAACTCGTCTTTTTCATCTCTAGTCTGTCGGCCTTTAACGAATCCTACCTGATCAGGATTTATTAGGTGGGGGAGTATGTCATTAAGTCTGTTGGGGAGTATTTTGGAGAAGATTTTAATATCGCTGTTGAGCAGGGAGATGGGACTATAATTTGAAACAATATCTAAGGGTTTGCCTGGTTTGGGAATCGTAGCAATAGCTGCGGTTAGCAATTCTGGCCTTGGAGTTCCTGTTCAGATAATAGAGTTAAAAGTGGTTTGTAAGTGGGGTGTTAATTGATCAGTGAACAGCTTCATTTGTGAAACCGTCTGGGCCGGGCGATTTGTTTAATTTAGAACCTGAAATTGTTCGTTTTATCTCCTCCTCTGTAATAGGTTTATTTAAATTATCTAGTTGATCAGGAGATAGTGTAGGGAGGGAGGCTCTGTCCAGAAACTCCTTGACCTTTTCTTTTGTATTCACCGGGGCAGAATTATCCTCCTTTAGATTATATAGTGAATCTGCTATTTGCTGAGGATCATACATTTTTCCCTTAGTAGGACAAGATAGGTACGCAGTCTTAGATCTAGCTTGCACCTTCTGTGCTCTTCGAGCTAGAAGTTTACCTGGACGATCGCCTTGAAGGTAAAAGTTCCATTTCAGACCAAATAAATGAAACTCGTATTTCTGTAGGTTTTGTTTTCAAAAGTGGGTCTAGGGATATCTTGAGCTGTGAGTCCACTAGTTTGATATCGTCTAGCACGCTGTTCAATTCCTTTTCCCTTCCTCGCTTTTCCCGTGAGGCAATTCTAATACAAATTCCTCCAATGTATGCCTTGTGTACGCACCAAAGCACCTGAGGGGAGGTGAAGAGGGGGAATTTATTTCAAAATATTAAATCAGGGCTTTTTTTTATCTCGGCTACCAAAGTGGGAGATTTGAGCAAATAATGATTGAGGCGCCAGGAGAAGAAATATGGGATGGCTACCTTATCCTGAATGGTGAGAAAAACAGGGGCATGATTTGACCATGTGGCGTATCCTATACTGGTATCTGCCACATTTAGAAGAGTGGGTCTGTCTACCAGGTAGTAGTCTATTCTGGAAAAAGTTTGGTTAGATGGAGAGAAGAAAGTATAATGTGTGTATCTCCAGGGATCATGGAGATTTTCTTCCATTTGGTTATCAATCGTCTATTTGGTTATCAATCGTAATATTAAAGTCACCGCATATAACAAGGTGTCCTTTGGAAGCGGACTTAGTTTTAGAGATTACTTTGGAAATTAAAGGGATTTGGTGTGAGTTAGGGGCATAAAGGACAACAATGTTAAAAACAACAGTATCCAAAGTACACTGTAATACAATGTACCGTCCTTTAGGATCGGTTATCAAGCTAAGCACATTAAAGGCGATAGAGTCTTTAAGGAAAATGGCCACACCTGCCTTTTTAGCATCTAGGGAGGAAAAATATGAGGTTGGAAATTTTTTATGATGTAATCGGAATGTATCAGCGGATTTTAGATGCGTTTCTTGCACACAAAAAAATCAGCCTGAGAGCGTATTGCATCCCTCCAAAATAGTGAACGTTTAAAAGGTGAGTTGAGACCATTGACATTTAGTGATATAAACTTAATACCCATATTGATTAATCAAACAATCTAGTCGCAATGGTAGCACTGTAAAGATGTAAAGTATATACTTGGTAAGCATTAATGTAGGTAGACATGGCAATATCATAAACCTGAGAAAAAACAAAACAATTCTGACAGAAAAACAAACCATGAATTACAAAAGTAAAGCAAGATTATTCCCACAACTGCAGGAACAGAGGTGATAGGTTAAGTGTCCTTGGCAGGAACCTGTAGGAAAAAACAAAGAACGCTAGGTAACTAAGTTTACGAGCTTTGCTTTTCAGCGAATTCCAGTGAAGAGACTATTGGAATTGACAATCGACAGCAAGTTAGTCTTCTGACAGTTTGCGCCTTCTATTAAGTCTTTCAGACCACAGAGGGGAAATAATGTTCGGTCTCTCCTTCCCTTTCCAAACTGCTGTACCGGCAGGGGTAGACAGAAACCCCCACAACAGTAGGAGATCTTGAGCCATTGATTGAGAGGAGCATGTAACAGTACAGTTATCTTTGAATACAATCAGTTTAACTGGAAAGCCCCAATGATATGGGATATTGTGTTCATGCAGAATTTTTGTAAAAGGGGCTCTTCTCTTAAGCATAGTGCCCACGGATAAATCAGGAAATATGGACAAATCTTTGAATCTGTCAGGAAGGGTTACTCCTTTGCAAAGAAGTTTGAGAAAGTTCTCCTTGGTGCGGTAAAAGTGGAGCTTGGCAATAACATCACGGGGTAGTGATGCTGCAATATGTTTAGGCTTGGGAAGGCGGAGGATTCGGTCGAGAGATCGAGATTCGAAGCATCTGGAAGAACCACTGCCATTAGGTCAGTGAGAAAGGAGAGAAGCATGATAAATTATCTGTCCTTTTCTTTTAGTATACATATGGAGCCAAGTGTCGTCTGATAAGCCTATTTCCCTATAGGCAATCCAATCTAGAAATGAAATGGAGAACACATATATAATTTGCTTTTTATTCACTTTATACACTGTCCATATTTCTGGACCAATTCAATAAGTAACAGCGCATCACATATATGTAGAAAACAGCTCTTGTATACTTGCGATCAAAGCGTGATCAGTCCATGTTTTTTTGCAGCATGCATAAACATCCAATGTGGATAGCGAGGAGACGCCGAGCTATGGACACCCTGCACACCTGTGCAACATTTAAAAGAGAACTTCTTCTCAAGCATGCTTGAGAAAGAAGTTCTCTTCGAAACGTTGCACAGGTGTGCAGAGTGCCTGTAGCTCGGCGTCTCCTCATTATCCACGTTGGATGTCTATGCATGCTGCAAAAAAACATGGACTGATCACGCTTTGATCGCAAACATACAAGAGCTGTTTTCCACATATATATGATGCGCTGTTACTTATTGAATTGGTCCAGAAATATGGAAAGTGTATAAAGTGAATAAAAAGCAAATGATATATAGGTATCCTCCATTACGTTTCTAGAAGGAGAGAAGCATCTCAGGAGCAACCAACTCAGGAATCTCTCTGATTTGGATGTTTGATCTGCAGGATCTATCCTCCAGGTCCAGTACCTTTGAAAACAAACGCTGGACCTCCTCTTCTAAAGCCGAGTGAGAGTCTATAAAGAGATTATGGGATGAAGAAAATTCGGCCATCTTTTTTTCTATATGGTCTGTTCTAGAGACCAGCGCTTGAATGTCTTCCCTAAAGTAAGCCATCATTTGCTTGAGATCACTTTGAAGGTGTTCTCTGAAAGAAGAGAAAAGCTGTTTTAATGTGGATTCAGTAGAGTCTGATTTACTTGCCCCTTTGTGCATATCATAATCTAATGATTCAGCTTGAGACGGAGTAGGTGATAGGTGGTAGGCTTAAAAGACCTTTTAAGGATCGAGCTCTTGGTGCAGGATGTTGGAAAAATTATGTGAGCTTAGCAGGCTTTTTGGGTTGAGTTTTCTTTGAAGTACCACCCATTTTAGAGATTGTTTCAGGATTCGCAAGCAAAGGGAAGGTATCATAACAGCTATTATAAGTTTTTTTTTCCTTCTTCTTTTACTTTTCTATATAAGTGAAGGCAGTGGGTAGTGAGGTGGAAGCCAAAAGGTATTGATAAGATATCGGAGAGAGAGTTTCATGTGATGTTAAAAGACAAAAGTTTCTGCAAAAACACTATACCTCTGTGTGGGTTGTATGGCTGGTAGCTAGCCTCTCAGGATGCAGTGTAGTGGAAAACCACAGGCAATTTAAGTCCTGATATAGTAGATGAGGTGGGAGAAGATATCTGTGGGAGGAGGCATTATATAGCTTATGATTTGGTGATTGCTGTTAGCTAGTGAGATGTGGTCAGAGGGGTGGATGGCTTTCTACAATTTCCAATAGCGGTAGTTCCGCAGGAGGCACACAGATCTCTCCCTGAAGTGGCTTTATTGAATTAGCCAGTTAACTGTGGCGGTGATATGGTTCGCAGGGGAACAGATTAAGGCTGCGTCACAGAGTGCACCAGTAATAGCCGTGGACATAGGGCAAGTGATCTCGCTGCAGCAGGTCTCAAAATGGCGGCTTGTATCAGAGAAGCACTTCTGCGCTTGTGAAGACGGCAGGGAGAAGGGCCCGGTACTCACCGCTAGTCACGGAGCACTGCGCTAGTTGCCGGTATGTGTGACCGGTCTTCTAGGGCGCCGGGCTGATAAACTTTTTCCAGGTTTCGGGGGCAGCGCAAGGGGGTGCTGTCGGGGTTCTGGGGTTGGGACCCCAAAGGGGGAATTTTTCACATCCAGTTTTGCCGGGGCCCTTGCACGGAGCAGTGGGGTTGGGGAAAGGGGCCCCGGCCCTTAACTGGGATTGTGAGGCGGGGATACTGGGTGCCCCCCAAAGGGGGTTCTGGGGTTTTTTGAAGTGAGACTTTCCGCCACTAACCCCCGACCGTAAATTGGTGGGGTTTGGGCCTTTTCTATTTTTCCCCTTAAAGGAGCTCACCCTACTGCATGTCGTCTCCATGAGGCCCAGGCCACCCCCCCTTTTTTTTTTTTAAATTTTTTTAAATTTTTAAAGAATCCCAAAGACCTTTTTGGGAATCAACCCTATAGGCTGCTAGCCACGGGTTTTTAAAATTGGGAAAACCAAAAGACCGGGGCCTTCAAGAACGGGTCAAGTGGGAAGGGCCAGTAAACACGTCCCAAAATTAAAAGTAAAAACCAAGAAAACAGGACTGGGGTAAAAAAATAAATTGAAGTGGAAAAAACCCCTTTTAAAACTACTGTTTTCCCAAAAAAAAAATTTGGTTTTAAAATTCTTTTTTTTAAAATTTCACATCCACTTCTCTTTAATTTCTATCAAACATCTAAAGAGCTAAAAATTATTTTAAATGTTTCCTAAATGGACCCTAAAAAAATCTGTTTTGCAACTTTTCTTGAAAATTTTAAAAATTGCTATTACATTTATAATGTTCTAAAAAAAAATTAAAAAAAATAGGGGTTTGAGCGGTTGCGAATTGGGCTTTTTGAGATCAATGGGAATATCGAAAATTGGGGGCCGAAACCCTTGGGGGGTTTTTAAATAGTGAGCATCGTTTATGCGCGATGACCAAAAAAATTTTTAGGGAAACAAAACCCAAAAAAAAAATTTTTTTTTTAACCCCCAAAAAAAAAGGGGCTGGAAAGCAGAAAATTAACATCCCCAAAACCCAAATGGAAACTCCCAAATTTTTAGGCAACACATTTAGGAAAATAAAAGTCCCAGAAAAAAAGTCCCCGGGCCCCTTTTAAATACCCCTTTTTTGCCCCACGGGGCCGGGCCCCTTTAAAACCTGCTCCCCAAAAATTTAAAAAGGGGCCAAAAAGGCAGTTTGTTTTTGAACCATCTTTGTTACTTGAACGGGGACTTTGAAAAACCCGTCCTGGAACCGAGAAAATGAGCCCCCAAACCGGGAATGCCCCCACTTTTAAAAAAAAGTGCCGCAAAAAGGGAGTCTTTAAAACCACCTTTTATTTTAAACTGGACATTGACTAAACTTGCCGGGCCCAAAAGCATGACCCCAAAACCTGCATGCCCCCCACTTTTTAAAAAGTCCCGGGAAAAAGGAGTTTTTCCCCCCCCACCTTTTTTAGTTTTCCCTTTGGGCCCAATTGACTTTTCCCTTTTTGGGGCCCACAAGAAAGGGCCCCCAAACCTGCAGGGACCCCCAAAATTTAAAAAGTCCCCGGAAAAAAAGGAAGCTTTCAACCCCCATTTTAGTTTCACTGGACATTGACTAAAACCTGCCCTTTGGGCCACAGAAAAGGGGCCCCAAAACCTGCTTTGGCCCACCCCTTTTTAAAAAAGTCCCGGGAAAAAGGGATTTTTCAAACCACCTTTTTTATTTTTTGAAATGGACATTGCCTATACCTGTCCTGGGCCAAGAAATGACCCCCAAAAAAACCTCCATGACCCCACATTTTAAAAAAGTGCCCTTTAAAAAAAGGAGTCTTTTAAACCCAACCATTTTAGTTGAACGGGTCATTGATTTACCTTTCCCCCTTTGCCCGGGGCCAAGCATGAGCCCCAAACCTGTTAACCCCCAAAATTTAAAAATTTCCCGGAAAAAGGAGTCTTTTTCCAAACCCACCATTTTAGTTTCACGGGAACATTGACTATACCTGTCCTGGGCCACGCATGCCCGGGCCCAAGTTCCCATTTGGGGGCGGTGAAAAAGCCCAGGCTGGCGGCCGTCATCTTTTAAACCACGCGGGAAAAAAATGCCTGTGAGGGCCCCCAGCAACGAAAAACTGTGGCTAAAGCAATGGGGAACGGGAAGGTGTGAAAAACCCCACCCTTTCCCTGAAACCAAGTCAAAATCCGGGTAGGGGTTTTGCCCCCCGAATAAGTGTGGACCAATTGATTTTCACTTGGAAATCCCTGGGGGTTTTTAAGCCCCTTTTAAAACCCCCAGGTGCCCTTTTTTCTTGGCTTTTTTTTTTCCCTCTTTTTACCCCGTGCTGGAGGAAAGGGTCCGTACTTTGTTCCTGTCCGTGCCCATCTCCAGGGGCCCTTTGGGAAAAAACCTACATCTGGTAAAATTTTTCCTGTACCCCCCTTGTAAAATTCAGGGGAAAATTTTTTTAACTCTATTTTGAAACAGGGCAAGTTTTTTAGTATTTAAAAATTTTCTAAAAAACACTTTTTAAAAATGGGATGGAATCCCCCACCTTTTGTTTCTCTTTTTTTCATTGTATTAAAAATGGGTTGTTCCCAAAAAACGGGATTGATAGATTGAAAAAAGATCTTGCAAAACAAGAAAATTTTGCAATATGTTTTCCATTAACAGTGCCCCTCCCTATTTTGGTTTCTGACAGCACCATAAACCCTTGGGGCCAACTTTTGGGAACAATTGTGAAGAACAAATGTTTTTGGGAAACAACATTTTTTAAAATAGGCCCTTGTAAAATAGCTGAATGCACAGAAAAAATCCCCCCAAAAATTCAAAGAAAAACCCTTGAGCCATTTTGGTAAAACTGTGAAAACAAATGTCTGTTAAAAACAACTTTTTTTTTTATAATGGGGCCCTGTAGAATTGCTGCTTTTTAAAAGCAGCATGCCCAAAAAAATTAAAAAAATGACTTCTCAGCCCCCTGTTGAAAATTGTTGGGGAGAAATGCACTTGAAGCCCCCCCATTTCTGTTACAAAGGACCATGAAATTTTTGCTGTATCTCACAGCTAAAAATGACCCCCCAAAAAAAATTTTAAATATGACTTCTCAGCCACTATTAAAAAAAGTGAAAGGGGAAATGCCCCTTTAGAAGCCAAATTTCCGTTCCAAAGGACCAAAAAAATTTTAAAACTGTATCCACAGCAAAAAATGACCCCCCAAAAATTTAAAAAAAATGGAAATTCTTTAGCCCAATTAAAAAATTGTGAGGGAGGAAAAGCCACTTGAAGCCACATTTTGTTCCCAAAAGGGCCCTGATTAAATTTTCGTTCTCACAGCAAAATGACCTCAAAAACCCTTTTCCTTTCAAAAAATTTTTTAAAATTTAAAATGAGTAAAGGGGAAAACGGGTTGTAATTTGGGGGAAAACCCTTGGGTGTTCCCTTTTAAAAGTCCCTCACAGCAAAAAACCCGCAAAAAAAGATCTTTGGGGAAAGAAAGAATAAAAATTTCATAAGAAATGATCATTTTAAAAAAAAGTTTTTCAAGAAGGGCCATTTTTGTTTTGAAAAGGGAAAGGAAGTAGACCCGGGGGAAAAGTCGGTGACCCTGGGAAAAGGAGGGGCCCCAACAACAACACATAAATGGGCCCGATTTTATCTTTATGAAAAAATCAAAAAAAATCCACATTTTTCTGTTTGGGAAAAACCCAAACGTTTGTCTGTAATGGGCTCCTCCCCTGTGGTGAAGGTCCCCAGATATGAAGGGTGGCTGCTGGGGAGGCAAAAATCTCTGGCGTGACGGAAACCAACTCGGGCCATTCGCCATTTTGGATAAACCCCGAAGTCTTTGGGTCCGGAAAAACATGCAAAAAACCGGTGTTTAGACGCCGATAGCGTGCACCAAAGTTTTTAAGCTGATCCTTTTGGTTTGGTTTTGTGCCCTGCATTGCATGCTTTTTGGTTTAGGGGGGAAACCAAAAAATTGCCCCGAGGTCACACATTAGGCTTTGCCACCCTTGCCAGCTGCTTACGCCCCCTACCCTACTTGGCACTTACTGCTGTCAAAGTCGCTGATGTTTTTTCCACCCTGCATTCGGGGAACGTAAGCAGGAAACCCAAAAGAAATTTTTCCCAAAATTTAACCAATTTAGCAAGGTTCCATTTTCCGGGATTTTACCCCCTATTTGGGGTGGGTTTGGGAAAGGGAAAATGCTGATTTTTGTTTTGTAAACCGGGGGGGATTTCCGGAGGGTGGGCCCACCAGTAACTGTTGTTTTATTTTGATGGCCTTAAAAACAAGGGATCATGTTGGGGGAAAAGGAGCATTTAAAACACTCCATGTGAGAGATGAAGCCTTTGTTTTTCCCCAAACCTTGGGTCCCAGGGGCACTAGCAAACTGAAAACTTCCTCATCCTTCCCCCTCCGCCCAAATTTTGCCGGGCCAAAACCCCTTTTCCAAAGGGAAGGGCGTCGGTAACACCGGTTTTTCCTTTGGAAAACCTCCTCCTCCTCCTACTCCCCCCTTCCCCCGCTGCCTCCGGAAAAGCTTCAAACACAGCCTGACTTCCCGAGAAGTCCCCCTGAGAGCTGATGCGCCACCCTTGCCCCCTAGACTTTGGCCCCGAAAACCCGGGCCCAAAGAAGACCGATGAAAAATTTTGGGAAATGTCGGGCCTTGTGGATTTGACGGGGGAGAAAGGCCCCGTTCCCCATCCGTGTCCCTTCCCCCTCCCCGGCGCTGGCGGGGCCTGATGTTTCAAGATGTCCCAAAAGATCGTTCCCCGAAACAAAAATCACCACAAAGCTCAGCGACAAAGGGGATTGTCCCCCACTGACCATTTTGGTGGCTTCTTTAAAACTTCAAGGATGGTGCAGAGCCTTTCCCTGCCCCCACTCTCGGGGGTTTAACACCCCGAGGTCCGTTTCCGCTGCTTGGGGCAGGGGCCCTGTGTCACTTCGTACTTTTAATTTTCATTGGGGCGCTGCCCAATCGCCCAGAGCATGTGGAGGGGGAATTCCAGCGTTTTTTGCCACGGCAACAATGAGACGGTTGAGGGGAGGCCCAGTGACGCTGCAACGCACCAAGGCCCGGGGCGAAACAGGGTGCGAACCCGGAAGTGCGAACTCAGAACCCCGAAACCTTCTTTAGCAGGGGGGGTCCAGACCCCCGGGACTCTTTAAAAAAAATTTTTGGGCGGCAAGGTTTCCCTGGGTTTTTGGGCCAGGCAAGGGATGTGCTCCAGCCTACCCATCTTAAGGGCCGGGGGGAGGGAATTTCGCCCCTTATCGGGACCCCCACTTGCCCGGCACAAAGGGTTTTTGTCACCCCACCAAACGTCCGGGGGCCCGTTTCTTATGCCGTCCACGCTCCGGACCTTTGTTTTGGGGCGGTTCCAAGGCAATTAAATTTTAACAAGGCCTGGTTTTCTCTGGGCACTTTTAGCCACCCGGGAATTGGGGGGAAAAAAGCCCTGCAAATCCCCTGGGTTTTGAAGAGCGTTTGCCGGGGCCGAGAGCCACCGCCCCCCCCAGAGCCAAAACCCAAACTCACCCTTTAGCTGTAAAAAGATTAAAGCGGGGCCCTTTGGGCCCTGCTTAAAAAGTTCCCAAAAATTTTGGAGGGTGAGGGACTTTTCCCGGACACAGTTCAGAAAAACGCCTTGGGAAAATTTTAGATGACACGTGGGGTGGCCAGGGCCCCGGGGGCGGCTTTTTTGGCAAAAAAAATGCCATCCCCCGGCATCTTTTTGGGGGGAACGAGGGCCATGACGTGGGGGGAACCCCCTCTGTGCCCCCAAACGGGGAAAACAAATTTCCAAGGCCCCAAAAACCTGGCAATGCCGCAATTTTTAGGGGTTTTGGCTTTTGGGATGGTTTGGGGTTTAAAATGTTTCTTCGCTCCCAAACCTGGAAGACAGAAGGCTGGTGCTAGACTTTGGGCCGGGTGTACGGGGGTCAGGGCGTCAAATTTTCCCAAGGAGAAAGGGGGAGGATGGGTTTTATGGTTTTGGGGAGGTGGAATCGGGGCCGGGGTTTGGGGGCTTTAAGCGGAGGTGATCCCCGATCATGATTTTGAGAGACATTGGGGAGCTGAGGAAAAAAACCCTTGGCGGGGGAGGGGGGAGGAAAAGGGCGGAGGGGGGGGACAGAGGGTTTTACCCGTGGTTGGAGGCCCGGGGTCGGGGCTGGCCTTTTTTTGGGCCCAAGGGGTTTCCCTCCATTTTCAACCCAAGCATTTTGCTGCATGTGACCCCTGACCATGTTGGGGGGGGTTAACCCCCTTAAGGGGTTTTTGCCTCTTTCTTATTTGTTTAAAGGCAAATGCGACCCTTTTGACAAAACGCTGGGTGAAAACAGGGCTTTCTCAAAGAAGGCCCAGGCTTTACAGGTTCCCCGGACCTTTTTGACGGCGATAAAACCCAGGAGCGGGGTTTGCCCCTGACCGGGGCTGGCGGAAAACATATCACGGACTTTTGCCACCGCCCTCTCCCTTTTTAAGGGGGGAACCCGTACTGACACTACCCCATCCCTTTTTCCTCCTCGGGCCACTGATTAAGCCCCTCGCAAAACAAATTTGCGGAAAAGACCGGAAGGATCCGCAATGCTCATCATAAACATCCCCATCAACACAGGTGACTTGGTCGTTCCCCCACTTTCTGGGATCCAAAGGGTACAAGCAAGGGGCACTGCCCAAAGGGGTTGGCCCGACCGCCCCGGGGGTTTTTGCCGATTGGAAACCCCTTCCTTCACCTCCTTGATGGCATCAGTAACCTGGCGTCCCGAGCAGACCTTAAAAACATTTCCCCTTGATCTTTTTTAAAATTCCCCTTCCCCGGGCCCCCAAAAAACCCCATTTTTTTCCAAACAAAAAGGTCTTCAACAATGGATTTAAACCACGGGGGGTGGGTTTCACGAGTTGCATTTTGGGGTGCTTCAAGTTTGGCCCAGATGCTAAGATGTGATGACAAAAATTTTTTGGGGCCGACTGCGAGGATTTAGGAGGTAAGACTGCTAGATGCGAAATTCATTTAAACCCTGAAGGACAGATGGCGCCCAAAGTTTGTTACTTAGATTACAAGGCCCTGACCCAACGTTTACCCGGCCCCGCGGTCCCCGCAACTGACGATCGCTTTTCATGCTTTTGTCCCCAGCACTTTGGGAAGGACCCCCCTTCCCCTCGAAACCCCTAAACCATGTGCTAAACCCCCCCTTTGTCGCTTTTTCCACCTGCATTTTTGCTCCTTTTTTCCCAAAAAATAAAAATTTGAGAAGGGTATGGAATTGTTTTGGGAAAGGGGCTCTTTTTTAGAAAAGACGGCAAATCACACTAAATTTTCAAACCCTCTAATCAAAACAAAAATTTCTTTGGGTTCTTAAATTTTAAATCAAGGGTCTATCAACCCAAAACTGGAAAAGGGCAAAAGTCCAAAAAAAAAATGTATCTTTTTATGTTTTGGGGATAATAAAACCCGGGATTTTTTTTTCACCCTTTTAATTCACCTGGGTTTAAAAATAGAATTGCTGTTTTAAGATTTTTGAAAATGCTGGGGTTTAATGAACAGTGCTGGTGGTGCGCAAAAATCAAAAAAAAAACGAACTGTTTTTGTTTTTAAATAATAAACGGTTAAAGTTTTGCACCTTTCAATTTACCTTGGTGGGAAAATAGAATTGCTTTTTTTTAAAAATTTAAAAAAGAAGATTGCTCCCAATTTTTCGGTGGTGTGGCGGGAAAAGACAAAAAACACTTAAAATTTATGTTTTAAAAATAAAAAAAAATTATATTTTTGCCACCTTTCAATTCATCTGTGGGGAATATAGAATTGCTTTTTTTAAGATTTTTCGTAGAAAATTTTTCTGCGTCAAAAAGACAGTGCTGGGGGCGCCCAAAAGTCAAAAAAAAACCTAACCCGTTATGGGTTTTTATATAAATTAAAAAAGGTTATTTTTTTTGCACCTTTCAAATTCCCTGTGGGTGGAAAAAATAGAATTGCTGTTTTTAAAAATTTTTCGGGGATTTGGCCGCAATGAACATTTCTTGGGTGGCAAAAGTAAAAAAAAAGTAAAATTGATGTTTTCCCTAAAGATAAACGGTATTTTTGGCAAAAAACAAACCCGTGGGTTGGGTACAAGATTGCCTTTGGTTTTTAATTTTAAATGAAAGGTGGATAAAATCAACAGTCACAGGTGTAATGGGGGAAAATTGAACACCTATCTTTAAAAGAAAACGATTTAAAAAAAGGGGAGTTTTTGCAGCTAAAAAAGAGGGGCCGGGGAGGTTTTTCTTAAGGGGGAAAAAAAGTTTTTAAAACCAATATAAGCAGGCTTTGCCCAAAACAATTAAAATTTCCAACTTCCAAAATAATTTTAAAAAAAAAGATATTCCACTCCCCAAAACACATATGCTTTGGGAACTTTTTCCAGTGTTTTTATAGTTTGAGCATGTCTAGTGTTCCCCCTGCGGGGGACCCCCCCCCCCCCGCTCCCCCCCCCCCGGGGAATTTTCCCGCGAGTGGAATTTCAGCTTTTTAAAATTTTCCCAGCTAACTACAAAAAATGTTTCAAATCTCTAATTTTAACTAAATTGGAAGGATCCCCAGGGTAATATTAAAAAAGTTTCACTGTTTTCAGAAATAGAATTTTTTCGCTGAATGTTTTTGGCCCACAAAGGGAAAAGCGCAAAGGGCCTAACCTATAACGCCGGAGGGGCAATGAGGCTGAAACAGGAAAAAGGTTTCTATTTAAAAACCCCCGGGCAAAATTTGAAAAATTTTTCCCCGCCAACGCAACCCTACAAATCCCCCGGGCAAGACGTTTGCACACACAACTCACCCCCAGCTCTATTTTTGTAATCCCCATTTTTTCTGGCCCTTCAAATTTTCAGGAAGGCCCTGGAAAAAAAAAAAAAAAAAAAAAGGCCAAAAAACGATCTTAATGATGATGCACCCGATTTTTTTAAACCCTTTTTTAAACGCATGATCTGGGAAATTTCGAATCACCATAAAAAACCCGCCGAATTTTAAACCCTTTGTCCCATAAAAATCGCCCCAACACTAAAAAAAACATTAAAAAAATTAAAGCCAAGCTAAAAATTCAAAATGGGTAAAAAGCTAAATAAACTATTTTGGGTATAACCAACTGTCTTTCCACAAGTGAAATTTTAAAAATTTGAAAATCGCAAATTTTTCCAAAATTTTTCCCCAACAAATTTTATTTTTTTTACGATAACCAAAAACGTAAAACAAAACCAAAAATTTAAATTTTTTAAAAAAAAAAAGTACAATGAAAATGACAAAACTTTCACAAAAATAAAAAAGAAGGTAAAGGGAATTTAAAGAGTTATTCCCACTTAAAATAACACCCAGTTTTAAACAATGAACCCCCGTTGGAAAGGTTTAAAAAAAGGGTTTTGGCCCCTTTAAGGGGTTTTAAAAAAATTTTTGTGGTGATTTCCATTTAAAAAGTTTTGGGAAATCTAGAACTTTTCCAAATTTTCCCCTGACAAAATGAAAAAACTTCACTTCACATCCAAAGTGAAAGAAAACACTGGAAACATAGAACTACTGTATTGTGTCAGGGTTGCTCTAATCTTTCTCTGGATCACCCTGCAACCACTCTGAAAATGGCAACCTCACATTGAACCATATCCTAAACCAACCCTGGCCTTAAGCAGGGAGCAGAAAGACAACATACAACAGTCCAACGGAGCACAAATAATACAGTAAACAAACAGGTAAGCGTGGTCAGTATAGGGACTTAAGAACACTGTTGATTTGCTGTCTTTCTGTCAGGGTTCTTCCATAAGACCCCATTTCACAGATATTCCATAGAAAAAAATTCTGTTTATAATCTTATTTGCCAGTTGCAAAGTATAGGCATTTAAGAACACTGTTGATTTGCTGTCTTTGGAGTACAGTTCTTCAATAAGAGACTGTGAACAAATCTTGACCTTTTTAATATTTATATTTTTGAACATGGAGAGAACTAGAGGTGGTAAGTGAGCAAGGAGGGGCGTAGGACGTGGAGCTAGAGGTACGAGACAAGGAGCTCCTTAAAGTGCTCCGGACAACAAACAAGCTAGCACATCGTCAGTTGCAGGACCGTCAGGCCTGTCATAGCTTGCTCAGCTCCCTGTGCATCGGATTACGGAAGAGCGTCACCAATCTGTTCTTCAATGGTTAACACAACCTGCATTGAGCGGTTTTACCTCCTTGTCTGCTCAGTCACGGCCACAAATGTCATCATCATTGTTATCATCAGTCCAACCTGAAGTAAAAAATACAGCCCAAATGTCACACAATGTACAAACATCTCCAGGTAATCCATATTCTGAAGAGCTCTTTGATGACACAACGCGGTTCCCCATTGACATGTTCTCGCTGCCACCTATGGTACTGCCGTTTAATCTAGTCCAGTCCAGTAAATGAAAAATCTTCAAAATAATAAAAAAGAAGCAGTGCTGTTAGACCTCAAATAATACAAAGAAAACAAGTTCATATTTTTTTTAGAAGCAATAAGACAAACGTTTTAAGTCAGGAAGAGTTTTCTTTTCAACTCCTTTGGCATTGTAAAAGTAATTTTTTCATTCAAATTCCTTTTGGCCTATTTCTAGCACTTTTTTTGCCATTCAGCTTGTCCTATTGCAAGAGGATTGTGAAGACCACAGCAGTGTTTTTTATAATTTCCTTCATTAAATAAGATTTGGTTCAGGTGATCACCTAATCAGAAGCACATTAAGTAAAGTAATAAAACTGACGCAAATAGTGGACTGATTCCCAGTGTTCAGTTTTTATTATTTTATTCCATTAGCGCTGTTTTTTTACTTCTACAAAAGCGGTATACTTCTGCATATTTTAATATTGTGAATCTATGGAGTCATCTTTGTGCGGAAGCCTCCTCGTGCATATTGATATTGGATTTGATAAGTCATGCGTGTAAATGAGTTGTACCATTAAAAGTACGACTGATCCAGGTGAGCAAGACCATATTATACAGTTCGTCTCTGGAAAATTACTAAGCATGCTACACAAAATGCGCTTGTGTTCCATTTTCAGCACGTTTTCTCCCATATGGTTTAAGAACTGACAGACTTTAGACTTTGCAGAAATGCTGGAAGCACACATGTGTCTATTTTAAAAAGACAATTTCTGGATATAACGCTGAGCATATGTACTCAACTTATTTGGTCGACCTATTCTGAGTGGAACCTGTCTTGTTAAACACTATATGGTCATGGCCACTTTACTGCAGCTAAGTTTCAAGGTGTTGGCAATCTTCTAACTTAGGCCATCTTTTTGTAGAACAACAATTCTTTTCTTTCAGATTCTCAGAGAGTTCTTTGCCATGAGGTTCCAGTATTTTAAATTGTGAGAGCAATAACACCAAATTTAATACACCTGCTAATTCACAACTAAGAACTTGTAGCACTAGCGACAAGACACCATGGAGGGAAAATGTGAAATGGGGCACAATTTGTCCATTTTCATTAAAGGGTGTACTCACTTTTGTTGCCAGCGGTTTAGACATTGATGTCTGTGTGTTGCGTTATTTTGATTGCACACCAAATTTACACGGTTATACAAGCTGTACACTGATTACATTAAAGTGTCATATCTTCAGTGCTTTTATGAACTGCTGTCTTTTTTCTATTTTTTTTTATATCTTCAGTGTTGTCCCATGAAAAGATATAATACAATATTTAATAACATTTGAAAAGTGTACTCACTTTTGTGAGATATTGTACTTGCAAAACTGATGTGTTCAATACATATTTCACCTGCTGTATAGTGTAACTATTTCTTAAAGGCACAAAACAAAGAGTTCTGCAAGTTATCCCATGGACTCTGCGACAAGAGCGCAGGACAAAAATCCAGTTATCAATTTTTTGGGACAGATACTGACAGAGGATCAAATTAGTATTTTGTCAAAAGGACTGAATTTTGCACCTTCACATAACTTTGACTTATATAATACACTCATTGATGTAAATCGATTCGCACGCTTAGTCACCTTAAAAAATCATTTTTCAGCTATAGATAATCAGGGTGATAGCAGAATAACAGCTAATGCTAGCAATGACAAAAATGATAAAAAGGAATATTAATTTTTGTCTCCCGTTTTGCCTTTTTGTAATTGTGTAATGTAGCTTCCCTTAGAACATTGAAGTCAGAATCCATACAGGTTAATGATGTCTATAAACTTCAAACACAAGTTTGACAGGTTTTATCAGTCAATTCACGACCAATTGGTTTGGATATTTTTCAGGGAGAGAGTGAGAGAGATCTGAGGGCCCTTACACTCCCGCATAAATGATAGCAGAAAATCTTGCAAAAATCCCTCCAATGATAGAGCAATTTTGTAAATAAAGAATACTCCGGAGCTTATAGTTCGGGCAGCTGATAAGGGAGGTTCTGTAGTGATCCTAGATAGGTCACTTTACCATAGAGAAAATGTTGCCATGCTGCAAGACTCCTAACCTATTTGTTTTTGGAAGAGATCCAACTAATGAATATAAAAACCAAAACTGTGAACTTACTTAAAAAGGGTTGTTTTCATGGTTTTCTTTTCTCAAGCTTCGGCTGAGCATTTATACGTTGAGAACCCGTAGTGCCCTTTTTTTCACTTGCTGCCAAAGGTCCACAAGGGGGTTTTCCCACCCCACCTTCCGTCCTATTGTAGCAGGCATAGGCTCCCTAAACGAGTTTTTGGGGCCCTATGGGTGGACCGCATTTTGAAACCCCCTGGTTATGGACTTACCGGGATATCTTCGGACACCAGCACCTCATAAATAGTATCGAACATTTTAATATGGGAACCTATTTACAGTTGGCTGTCATGCGACGTGGTGGGGCTGTATCCTGCATGCCGCATGACGTCAACCCTTTCATGTTTCCCCTATCACCTGGACAAATACAGTGATCTTTCCAGGGTGAAGCAGGCCTTTGTGGTAGGGTTTGGGGAAATATTTTTTTGTCACTCAACTACTTCATGTTCGATGGTGTCTTTTACCCGCAGAGGAGGGGTGCCTCTATGGTGCACGTTTTTCTCCCTCCCCTTTCCGGGATTTTTTATGTTGGTTTTGGGAGGAGAGGTACCTCTTCTCTGAATCTAGTCCTTTCTCCCCCCCATCATCTGGTTTGGGAGTTATATAGACGACCTCCTGATGGTGTGGGGGGGGGGGGGACGGCACAGCAAGCAGTGGAATTTGTTGAATGCATCAATAACAATAACATTTAAAACTTAAATTCACGTACCAGTGTCATTCCAATTTCTAAGGGATTTTTTGGATTTTAACCTTGCTGGGGCAAAAGGAGGAAGGGGTTTTAAGGGACCCCGTATAGAAAATCTACTGCCCGCAATTCTTTATTGTGTGCAGACTCCTGTCACCCACGGACATGTTTTTGGACAACTTTTCCCTAGGGGAATTTGTCCCAATGAGAAGTTTGTACTAGCTTTTCGAATTATCAGGCAGCGCAAAATGAGACTAGTAATAGACTGGTAGCAGCACATATTCTTCTACAGTTATAAAAAGAGGTCAAAATAAAGGATAAAAAGTATTGACAGAGAAACCCTTTTGAAAGATTTCCTAAATTCAGCCATTTTGGATGATGCTGTTACGTTCTCCCACATACAGTTCACAGTTTAGGGAGATTGTCAAAATAATTAAAAATTTACTTACCCTTACGTATAACAGCCAGAATTGCAGATTCTCCTACAAAATAATATAAGAATTTGTTTCCAAAAAAGCACCCACTTAGGTTCTCTTCTATCCCCCTAGTCTTTTTTTTAATTCCATAAGGCCTCAAGGGAGTTGGCTCAGCTGCACTGGTTTTTTATGGCTGTGGTCACACTACTTGCACCCGCCTGCAAATACGTATTTAAAACTAAAGTTTTTCAATCTTTTGCAACTGGTTTAAATCTTATTTATATTAGGCAGTTCATAAACTGCAAAAGTAAATCAGTCGGTTTACCTTATTGCTTGCAACAGTTGTAGGCTGCAATATGTTTGGGGGGCACCACTGGACCCTTGAAAATCAGGATTAGAAGGCATCTTTCTTTATGACCTGAGAATGATTGTTTTAAATGCTCGAATGTATCTAAGCATTTCCAAGAAAAAATAGTGGCAATTTGGGCCTCTTTCAGTTTTTGCGCAATAGAGAAAGTTACACGAGCTTCAAGAGGCGGAGATTTACATCGTAAACTTTTAACTAGGGAATCCATGTGGATCTTTAAAATGGGCACCAGGATCCCTGCAGGCTTTAACATTATACAGGATATTACTTACCATTATTAATCTGTCTTTTTTAGCTAAATGTATTTGCATAACTTGCATAACTTCATACCTGGCACTTTAGTAATCTTTTTTACCTTGTAGTAAGTGTATGTTTTTATTGTTATATCGTTTGTAATTTGTCTTTGCCAGAGGATGTTACGTTGAAGGGGAGGTGTTCTTTCTCTCCCGATCATGTGATGCCTTTTTTTTGGGCGTACCTATAAATAGTATACCTCTCGCACACTTGCTTAGGTAACCACGACTAAGGAATAACTTCCGAAACGCGTCGGTCTACAGTGGTTATCTACTGTGCCATGTATGCGCTAAGCATGTAGTTACTCTCCATGTACCGTTTTTATACTTGTTGGAAATAAAAATGGAAGTTTTACTGCAATTCTAACTCAGCGTCCTGGATGTAGCTGGCTGCACTTCGTTCATGATTACTATTTTTTAGAGAACACTATAAATTCAAAATTAAAGGTAAAATGCAAGCCATTAACAGCTATTAAGAGACTCCCATAAATAGTGGTTACAGATATAGCATTGCAAACTGATAATAATAATGGTTTAGTTATTAATTCATGTATTTTACCAATTTAATACCCTTTCCTGCATCTTCTTACAATTCTTGGCATTATAGAACTCTTATTTCTATAAGAGAAATTTAGCACTGAAGTAATTTTAAAGCTTGTAAATAGAAGGCAAAAACAACAAAACTCCTGAAACTGCGGCAACAAAAAAAAAGAAAAATACATACAGGTCTATTAGCTCAACCCATAAAATTACTGTATCTGGGGCTAAAACATAGTATTAACAGCCAGACTGATCCAAAAAGCCTCAATGAATTCACAGCCAAATAAGAGAAATCACCATCCAGCTACAACATTCGCTAGAACGTTGCTAAGAAAAAATGTTCTATGTCGTTGGTTCAGTTTCTTGTTGGTCCACTCTTATATATTCCACAAAGCGTTTAAAGGGAATTTGTCACCATTTTTTTTACTAATTAAAACAAGATACTGATATATATTCTTTTTTTTTCAGCAGTTTTTATTTTCTAATTGTAAATTTCATAGTTCAGTTGTGGGGACAGCTTTCTTGCCTGCACTGCTTTTAGCAGCATTTAGCGGGATGCTTTCAAGCAGCTTCATGCACATAGTAGCCTGTGAACATGATCAGTGAAATGTATGTTCTTAATTGGTTTGGATGTTCTGCACTATGGGCCTCATGTATGAAAGCTGTCTAGGTCTAAGACTTTCTTTGTTGCCCTTAAAAAACAAATAAGTGCTCCCCTTTCATTTCATATAGTGCTTGGAAAAAATTTAAAGGGAGCTCTGATTGGTTGCTATGGATGACAAAGAAAGTCTTAGACCTTGACAGTTTTCATACATGGGCGAATCGATTCTAACGAAGTGGAATTCGTTTAGAATTTCAGGAGAACTTTGGTTCTGCACGAAGCCTAAGTTTATGGTACTTCACGGGAACATGGCGTGACATGGGGCAGAGAACTCTGGGAGGAAGAAAGGAACACCCTCAATGATGTGCTGACATGAAGCCAATAAGCAACCAGCGGGCTTCTGTGATGTCACAGACCTATAAATATGGACACCCTCTTAAATTCTCACACTTCTCACTGTCTCGCCTGTCAATAAGCATCTGGCTGCTGCTGCACTATAGGACACTCTTTATAAAACAAACTTGTTTTTTCAGCTATTGGGGTGAAAGACTTTCACAAGTGTGTCATATACACACTTGTTACTCAACCAGCGTTATTATTTTGTTTTAGTTTGTGGGGTATTCTCCCTAAAGTCTGAAGTGGGTGTATTTCTGCCCCATACACGCCTGCATTCCATCAGTTTTTTTCTGTAGGGTATTTTATACCCAAGGGTTAATTTAGCCTCTTTATTGTGGGGTAATTTGGAGTAAAATACAGGGTGTGTGTATCTTATTACCCCAAATACGCCTAAATTCCATCTGTTTTTTTCTGTAGGGTATTTTAAACCCAAGGGTTAATTTAGCCTCTTGTTTGTGGGGTAATTTGGAGTAAAACACAGGGTGTGTGTATTTTTATCCCATATACGCCTAAATTCCACCTGGTTTTTCTGTAGGGTATTTCATACCCAAGGGTTCATTTAGCCTCTTGATTGTGGGGTAATTTGGAGTAAAATACATGGTGTGTGTATTTTTTTAACCCATATACCCGTAAATTCCATCAGTTTTTTCTGTAGGGTATTTCATACCCAAGGGTTAATTTATCCTCTTGATTGTGGGGTAATTTGGAGTAAAATACAGGGTGTGTGTAATTTTTGGACCCATATACGCCTGATTTCTATCTGGTTGTTCTGTAGGGAATTTTATACCTAAAGGATAATTTAGCCTTTTGATTGTGGGGTAATTTGGAGTAAAATACATGGTGTGTGTATTTTTTTTTGCCCCATATATGCCTAAATTCCATCTGGTTTTTCTGTAGGATATTTTATTCCCAAGGGTTAATTTAGCCTCTTGATTGTGGGGTAAATTGGGTGTGTGTATTTTTTTGCCCCACATACGTCTAAATTCCATCTAGTTTTTCTGCAGGGTATTTTCTACCCAAGGTTTAATTTAGCCTCTTGATTGTGGGTTAATATTGAGTGAAATACAGTGTGTGTGTGTATTTATTGCCCCATATATGACTACATTCCATCTGTTTTTTTTCTGTAGGGTTTTTTATACCCAAGGGTTAATTGATACTCTTGTTTGTGGGTTAATTTGGAGTCAAATACAGGATGTGTATTTATCATATACAGACATCTTCACTAAACAGAGTCTGTAAATTTTTGATCAAACAGTATGTCAGACAGAGAGGTGGTAGGCCCTTCACATGCGAGTGGCAGTGGCACAAATGTTCCTGAAGCAGGCACAGGTCGCAGTACCGTAAGGGGACGTCGCAGCAAGGCCAGAACAGTGTTTTCTAGTGGCTGTGTGTTGACCAGCAACCCAAGGGTTCTTGATTGGTTGACTAGGTCATCCACTTGCTCCCAGATGACATCTGACAACCCCAGCCAAGAGTCGGTGGGTTCGCCAGACACAACCCTTAGTTGTCATGGCATGGGAGCAGGTCAGCAGCCCTCACCTGTCCTCAACCCGCTTCTGTCCCATTCGGTTCCCTCAGCCAGAGAACTAATATGTGGTCTGGGCTCAGCACCACTGTACAGCGAGGACCTACTCTTTGAGGACAGTCAGCAGCTACTTGGCAGCGAAGAGGTGGGGCAGACATCCGCTGCTTCTTGCAGTAGGCAGGAAAGTATTGATGTGCAGAGTGGCATGGGAGGTTTTGTTGCAAGCAGTCAGGCTCTGCATACTCAGACCATTAAGGAGGATAGCAGTGATGGGCAAACACAAATTGATGACGATGTAGCCGATACTTGGGAGCCGGGTGAAGCAAGGACTTCATCATCATCATCATCGGGAGAAGAGGGTGTCAGCTTGCGCGTCAGGCAGCGGCGCAGCCAGCAAGTCAGTAGTGTGGCCCTGAGTCAGCAGGGTGGCAGCAGTTTGAGGTCAGGAGCCAAACGGCCACGGGTTAGACCACCCGCTTTGCATGTCCAAGAAAGTAGCGGCACAGGAGCTCCCTGAGGCAGCGGTGGTAGCAGTCACTCACTGCGGAGCATGGGTGGTAAAATCAGCTACTTGGCGGTGTGGCAGTTTTTTGCTAAGACACGGGAGGAGTTGAAAATATGTATATGTAGAATCTGTGGGAAGAAAGTAAAAAGTGGCCAGGGAGCTAACGTTGGCACCACAGGCCTCCGTCAACACATACAGCGTCACCATCCAGTGGCCTGGGAGAAACGTGGCTCAGATGTGGTGGTCCAGCAGCACCCAGTGACACGCATGCCATTTCAGCCAGTCAGGGCTCCACCACCTCTGTCAAAGGGAGCTGTTTGTCTTTCCCATCATCTACCGGTTCAGATAATCCTTCTCCTCGCCACTCAAGGCGTCAGCAGTGGTTCACCGAGGCGATTGCCAAGAGACGGCAGTATGCGTCCAACCATCCTAAGGTGCAGAAACTGACCGTGCTCCTGTTTAAGTTGTTGGTACTGCAGTCCCTCCATTTCCAAGTGGTGGACTCTGCAATGTTCAGAGAACTAATGGCTTGTGCCAAGCCGAGGTGGAGAGTCCCAAGCCGTAATTTATGTTTGAAAAAGGCAGTACTAGCCTTGCACAAATATGTAGAACAGAAGGTGGGCCAGTCCTTGAGCCCATCGGTTTGTTCCAAGGTGCATGGCAACGCAGATGTGTGGAGCTGTATCTACGGTCAGGGCCAGTACATGTCCTTTATGGCCCACTGGGTGAATGTGCTTCCTGCCCAGCCACACCAGCAACTTGGACAGGAGTCTACGTCCACGTTGTCAAACTGCTGATCCTACGCCACTCTTTCGGGGCGGGGTCTACATGTATCAGTGTTTAACAGAGCAGGGTCTGTCATAATTAGAGATGGGCGAATTTCTCAAAAATTCGATTCGCCGACTTCTGCGAATTTTCCGACAAAAATTGTTTCGGTCCGAAAGACTTCGGGACGAATCGTGTTAAAAAACAGCTATTTCCAGGCTGCACAGTGCCTGTAGGGTGCTGTAGAACATTGTGTCATGGTTAAATATGCAGAGGGAGCTTGGTTTGGTCTTCATACAATGTTGTGTTTTAGTATGACACGCATATGAATGCCACCGCTCTTAGAATCGCTTCACTATAAAATTCACTGGGCACTTAAGAGGTCAAAACTGACCAAAAAACTGAAGCGGGAATGTAGCCTGATAAAGTCATGGCAGCGCCAGCTGGAAAAAACAAGCTGAGGGCTCAGATGGCAACATCAGTAGGCCACAGAGTGCCACAGTGACAGAGTGTGGAGGTGACGGCAGCAGCCACAGCAGCATGAGGTCTGAAAGTGGCACAATGACATTCTGGAGGTGGCAAAAACAGGAGTAGGCCACAGAGTGGCACAATGACAGAGTGTGGAGGTCATGGCAGGAGCAACAGCAGCAGCATGAGGTCAGACAGTGGCACAATGACACAGTGTGGAGGTCACGGCAGGAGCAAAAGCAGCAGCATGAGGTCAGAGACTGGCACAGTGACAAATTCTGGAGGTGGCAAAAACAGGAGTAGGCCACAGAGTGGCACAATGACAGAGTGTGGAGGTCACGGCGGAGGCACAGAGCAGCATGGCTCAGACAGTGGCAAATGACACGTGTGAGGTCACGAGCCACAGAAGCAGCATGAGGTCAGAGAGTGGCACAATGACACAGTGTGGAGGTCACAGCAGCAGCAACAGCAGCAGCATGAGGTCAGACAGTGGCACAACGACATACTGGAGGTGTCAAAATCAGGAGTAGGCCACAGAGTGGCACAATGACACAGTGTTGAGGTCACGGCAGGAGCAACAGCAGCAGCATGAGGTCAGACAGTGGCACAATGACACAGTGTGAAGGTCACGGCAGGAGCCACAGCAGCAGCATGAGGTCAGACAGTGACACAATGACACAGTGTGGAGGTCACGGCAGCAGAATCAGCAGCAGCATGAGGTCAGAGAGTGGCAAAATGACAAAGTGTGGAGGTCACGGCACCAGCAAAAACAGCAGCAGCAGTAGCAGCAACAGCATGAGGTCAGAGAGTGGCACAATGTCAGAGTGTGGAGGTGGGTGGCAATACCAGTCCCTTGTAAAGATGGTGGTAGGCAGATGGAGAAACTGGCAGCAGATGTGTGGCATCAGGCGGGTGGCGGCATCAGAATAGTGGCTGAGGCAGGTAGTTTGAACCCAGACTCGTTTCTCAAAGTTTTGGTGAGGCGTCATGGCTAGGGATGAGCGATTATAAATCGACAAATTTGAAATCGGCACGGTTTTTAGGTTGATCGGAAATTTCTGATCACGCGATACTTTAGGTGAGAAACTGCACATAATCTATTACTATCGCACCATTTTCGGCACTTCCTGTCATTTTGGCGGCCAGCAAATCAGCTTAGAGCATAGAGCAGGGTGAGCTGGGTGTGCGACGTCATGACTGTGATGTATATGGTTGTCATTGGCTGGAAAAATCACATGACCTCATTTTGCACAGAACAGCGTTTCCTGTTCATCATCAGTGTTTCAGTGTCTCTCACTAGAGCAGGACGTGTGCTAGATCTCTCTCAATACAGCTCAGCGACACAGTTCTCTTTTTATAAGACAACTAGCTTAGTTGAAAATTAACATAGCGTAGATTAGAGATTTCACTCTAGTTAGTTAGACAGAGACTTTTAAAGAATCATCTAGCGCTGTACACCCGTGGGGGAGAGGGGGGGGCGGATTGCAGGTGTACACAGACAGACAGGCAGGCTTTTGAAAGGAGAGTGTATATTGTGCAGCCCAGACTCTGCTTTGTACCTGCATTGAAATGGGGATTTTTTTTAACAGTTTTTGGCCAGCACACCTCGCACCTGAGGTAAAATTGTACCTTTTATTTTGTGCAGCCCAGTTTTGCTCAAAGACCCACTTTGTACTTATATGAGGATACAGAAATTTGCTAGTAGCTTCAGGTGTATTTGATAGGTGCAAAACCCACCTTTTCTTATCCATATAACTTTTAAATAGGTGTTTTTCACTTTGGCGCAGCCCAGTTTTGTTCAAAGACCCACCTTGTACTTATATTAGGATACAGAAATTTTCTAGTAACTGCAGGTGTATTTCATAGGTGCAAAACTCACCTTTTCTTATCCGTATAACTTTTAAATAGGTGTTTTTCACTTTGGCGCAGCCCAGTTTTGTTCAAAGACCCACCTTGTACTTATATTAGGATACAGAAATTTTCTAGTAACTGCAGGTGTATTTCATAGGTGCAAAACCCACCTTTTATTATCCGTATAACTTTTAAATAGGTGTTTTTTCACTTTGGCGCAGCCCAGTTTTGTTCAAAGACCCACCTTGTACTTATATTAGGATACAGAACTTTTCTAGGAACTGCAGATGTATTTCATAGGTGCAAAACCCACCTTTTCTTAACCGTATAACTTTTAAAATGTGTATTGCACTTTTGTTTTGGCACCCATTTTTTTTTCAAAGTAGCCACCTGTACTTAATTTGGATACAGAAATTTTGTAGTTACTGTTGGTGTATTTCATTGGTGCAAAAACCACCGTTTGTTTATCCATGTAACTTTTAATAGCTGTATTTGCACGTTGGTGCAGCCCAGTGTTTTTCAATAGACCACGTTGTACGATACAAAATTTTTGTTACGCAGGGTATTTTTAGGTGCAAAACCCACCTTTTATTATCCTAAATTTTTAAATGGGGTTTTTTTTCACTTTGGGCGCCCATTTTTTTCAAAGACCCACCTTGTACATATTAGGCAGAAATTTTTTAGCAACTGCTTTGTATTTCATTGATGCAAAACCCACCTTTTCTTATCGTAAAACTTTTAAAAATAGCTGTTTCATTTTGTTTGCCCCTTTTTTTTCAAATAGCCCTTGTACTTAAATTTGGATACAGAAAATTTGTAGTTACGTTGGTGTTTTCATTGGTGAAAAAAACCACCGTTTGTTACCCATTAACTTTTAAATAGCTGTATTGCATGGTGACCCCGGTTTTTTTAAAATAGCCACGTTGTTCGACAATTTTGATAGAAAAATTTTCTAGCAACTGTTCTCTTTTGTCATTGCTGCAAAAAACGCAATTTCTCATCGTGTAACTTCTGAAAATTTTTATTGCGCTCGGTGAATCTCAGTTTGGCGCAGATAGCTCTCTTTTATGATATTTTGTTGAAAACTATCAATTTCTAGTCCTTCTGGGCAGTTGTAAATCCCTGGGACTGAAGGAAGAACACTATTGATTTTGTCTTATGGTTCATCCACCAGACCGCATTTCACAGGTATTCGCTAGAAACAATTCAGTTTCTAATCCTAGTTGGCTATAGGAAATTAGAGGGATTTAAGAATAGCTATGATTTGCCGTCTTTCAATAAAAGACTGTCAAAAACTCTTCCATACTTTCTTAAATTTTTATCTTTCTGAACATGGAGTGAAATGCAGGTGGTAAGCGGGCAAAGAGGGGTGTAGGACATGGAGGTAGAGGTACGAGAGAAGGTGCTCCTTCCAGTGCTGACGACAACACGCAAGCCAGCGGATCGTCGTTTGCAGGACTGTCAGGCCTGTCATCGCTGGGTCAGGGCTCTGTGATTCTCAGTAACGAACAGCGTCGCCAATCTGTTCTCCAGTGGTTAATGCAACCTGCATCCAGCAGTCTTACCTTCTCGTCCTCCCAGTCATGGTCACAAATGTTGTAATCAGCATCGTAAGCATACGTCCAACATGAAGAGAAGGAAGCCCAAATGTCAACTCGTGTACTCACCACAGTGTATAATCCATTTTCTGAAGACCTCGATGATGAGAAAATGCGGTAGGTGTCAGAAGGCATTTCAAAAAATCAAGAGGCCAAAGAGGATGATGCCCAATCGCTGATGCCATCAGAGGATTAGAAGGAAGCCGGTCAATCGGAATAAATCCCAGGCGGTCGGCAACGCCTTACAGTGCCTGTTGCTTGTAGCCCGCAGCTCCAGGATGCAGAATGTCAGGATGAGGAAGTCACCTGTGTTGATGATGATGATGACGACATTGCGGATCCAATGTGGTTTTTTCAGCAGAATTTGCTTGCGAGCGCTTCATCACTGGACGAGGAGGAAGACGATGGGGTAGTGTCAGCACTAGAGGGCGAGAGGGCGGTCGCCCAAGTCCGCTGAGATTATTCTGCTAGCCACGATCAGCGGAAACGCCGCTCCTCGCTTATCGCCATCGAAACGGTCCAGGTCCTCTCAAGCCTTGGCCTTTTTCGAGCAAGCCTCTGATTCACCCAGCGATGTCATATGCCGCCTTTGCCGTAAACGCATCAGTAGAGGCAAGAATCTTAGGTGTTTAACCACCACCAACATGTCTAGTCACATGCAGCGAATGCATGAGTTGAAATGGAGGGAACACTTAGCCAAAAAAGGCCACACCGATGCCGGGCTTCCAACCACTGTCACACCCTCTGTCTCCGCCTCCTCCTCCGCCACCACCAAGCGTTCCTCAGCTGCCCATGTCTGAGTCATGATCAAGGATCAGCCTCCGCTTCAGCCTCCACCGTCGCCCGAGTACCACCAGCACCACCAGAGACCAATCCTACCCCTTCTCCTTCCACCAGTTTGACGACCTGCACGCCGTACAGTGGCCAGTCTAGCAGCCCGCCTTCTGTTTTCCAGGTTTGGGAGCAGAAGAAACAATTTAACCCAAACCATCCAAAAGCCAAAAGCCTGAATGTCGGCATTGTTGGCCTTGGAAATGTTGCCTTTCCGTCTGGTGGACACAGATGGGTTCCGCCACGTCATGGCCCTTGCCTGCCCCCAATACCAGATGCCGAGCAGGCATTTCTTTGCCAAAAAAGCCGTCCCTGCCCTGGCCAGCCACGTGTCATCTAAAATTTCAAAAAACTTTGAGAATCTTGGTCCGCACGTTTTTGGCCAAAAAATGCTCAAGCCATCCCCGGCTTACAACGGGATCTCAGTTGGGTGGTCCTACGCTATATTATCTCTCACCTGGGTCAACTTCAGACCTCTCACTGTGCCAAACGGCCTCCAAAATGCAGAGAGAAAGATAAAAAAAGCACCAACCTTTCAAAGCCTAGTGCATGGATATAACAGCCTGTGGAGGTGGGCGGGTGCAGGAAACCAAAATGGAGGTATCTACTTCTCCTTATATAGTTTAAAAGCAAATATGTGCCAAATACAACGTATAGTTCTGCACAGAAAAACATTTCTGAAAAAAAACACTGCGAACCTGGGTGCCACTGGCATGGCTGCGGCACATATACATATGCACACAGTCCAATACCAGTGGCACACCACTGCAAAAAGGGCAAAAAAAAACCACATGGAAATCTCCAAAGAAGCATTTTATGCTATCTACAATATATGAAAAAACTTTGAGATTCTTGGTCCGCATGTTTTTGGCCAAAAAATGCTCAAGCCACCCCCGGCTTACAACGGGATCTCAGTTGGGTGGTCCTACTCTATATTATCTCTCACCTGGGTCAACTTCAGACCTCTCACTGTGCCAAACGGCCTCCAAAATGCAGAGAGAAAAATAAAAAAGCACCAACCTTTCAAAGCCTAGTGCATTGATATAACAGCCTGTGGAGGTGGGCGGGTGCAGGAAACCAAAATGGAGGTATCTACTTCTCCTTATATAGTTTAAAAGCAAATATGTGCCATATACAACGTATAGTTCTGCACAGGAAAACATTTGTGAAAAAAACACTGGGTGCCACTGCTCAAGCCACCCTCCATTTTGGTTTCCTGCACCCGCCCACCTCCACAGGCTGTTATATCAATGCGCTAGGCTTTGAAAGGTTGGTACTTTTTTTATTTTTCTCTCTGCATTTTGGAGGCCGTTTGGCGTAGTGAGAGGTCTGAAGTTGACCCAGGTGAGAGATAATATAGAGTAGGACCACCCAACTGAGATCCCGTTGTAAGCCGGGGGTGGCTTGAGCATTTTTTGGCCAAAAACATGCGGACCAAGAATCTCAAAGTTTTTTCATATATTGTAGATAGCATAAAATGCTTCTTTGGAGATTTCCATGTGTTTTTTTTGCCCATCTAAAATTTCAAGCGCGTTGTCTGCATCTGTGTCTGGCAAAGTCCATCTGACCACTGACACATGGACTAGTAAGCACGGCCAAGGCCGCTATATCTCTGTGACCATTCACTGGGTGAGATGGGTGGATGTCTCTGGTGGTAACAGTGGCTCTCAGGCTCAGTGCACGCTCTTCAAAACCGCAGAGATGGTGCAGGGTTCTTTCCCCCAAGGTCATCTGGTGGCATCACGTGCCCATAGAAACAAGGCCGTGTTGAAATTAATCTGTCTTGGAGACCATCAAAACACAAGTCAGGAGCTATGGACGGCTTTTCACAACGAGACCGAGCGCTGGCTGGGTTACAAGAACCTTGTGCCAGGCAAGGTGGTGTGCAATAACGATCGAAATCTCCTGGCCGCCCTTAAGATCGGTAGGCTGGAGCACATCCCTTGCCTGGCACACGTCATTAACCTTGTCGTCCAGAAATTTCTAAAGCGCTACCCGGGTCTGGACTGCCTGCTGAGGAAGGCTCGAGGTCTGAGCTCACACTTCCGCCGATCGCACCCTGCTTCCTCCCACCTGGCTGCGTTGCAGCGTCAGCTCTGCCTCCCCGTCAACCGTCTCATTGTCGACGTGGCAACACGCTGGAATTCCACCCTCCACATGCTCCAGCAATTGTGGCAGCAGCACAATGCCATTACACAGTACGAAGTGACACATGGCCTGACAAGCACGGTGCGGACCTCGGGGTGTTGAGCCAACTAGCGTGGAGGCAGGTGACCGAGCTCTGCACCATCCTTGCCAGTTTTGAAGAAGCCACCAAAATGGTCAGTGCGGACAATGCCCTTGTCAGCATGAGCATTGTGGTGATCTTAGTTCTGGAACGATCGTTGGACACTCTGAAACATCAGGTCACACCAGCGACGGAGGAGGAGACGGACACAGATGCGGACACGGAGCCTTTCTCTCCATCGAATACAGAAGGCCCGACAGTTTCACAATTTTATCGGTCTTCATTAGGCAGACGCCTCAGCTCTCAGGGTGCATCATCTGAGGCAAGTCAGGGCTGTGTTGAAGCTGTGCCGGAGGAAGCGGAGGAGGATGAGGTATTCCTGGACACTGATGTTACCGATGTCCCTGCCTTGGAAAGAGGTTGGCACGGATTTGAGGCGGAGGAGGAAGATGAGGAAGATCAGTTTGCTAGTGCCCCTCGACCCAGAGGCTTGGGAAATTAAGGCTCCATCTCTCACATGAGTGCTTGGATGCTCCATTTCCTCCAACATGATCCTCGCATTAAGGCCATCAAAATGAACAGTTACTGGGTGGCCACACTCCTCGATCCCCTTTACAAAGCAAAACTCAGCACTTTCCTTCCACCCACCCAAATAGAGAGTAAAATGCAGGAGTTGGAGACCCTGCTGATTGATCAACTGGAGACATCTGTTGTGTCTGCCTCACGTTCTTCAAATATCACGGTGGAACAACGTCAGCAAAGTGACAGCAGTAGAGTGCCAAGCAGCAGCATCAGCAGGCATTGTGGCAGAAGCCTAATGAGTGACCTCTGGCAATCTTTATTTACCACCTCACCAACACATGTAATGCAGGGCACACATACAACTCACAGAGACTGGCTTAAGATCATGGTGCACGACTATCTGCGTCTCAACACCGATGTTTTTGGATATGTTCCGGACCCAATCGACTTCTGGGTATCCAAAATGGATGAATGGCCCGAGCTCGCTCGCCACGCCATAGAGGTGTTGTCCTGCCCAGCAGCCAGCGTCATATCTAACTGGACCTTCAGCACAGTTGAAGGAGTCGTTACAGACAAACGCATCCGGCTTTCCACAGATAATGTGGATCTTTTGACTTTCATCAAGATGAATCAGGCATTGATCTCTGATGATGTTGTGGCCCCAATTGCCGAGCTCACCGGTTAGTTGCCGGTCTACTTCACATTCCTCTTCCAAAAGAAATGGTCCTCTAGAAAACTTTTTTTTTAAAATTATAATTTCTTACTGCAATTTTTATTCTCAGTTCCCAAAAGTTCATTTTGTTGGTGAGGAGACTGTAAAAGACACCAACTGTACAAGGTTTCATGAAAAAACCGTATTCCATTTACTCACTTTATCTTTAGAATTTTTCGCATTGTCAATGGTTTTGGGGTCATGGTGCTGTGAGATACAGCTATAATCATGGTCCTTTGGAACAGAAATGTGGCTTCTAAGTGTCATTTCTCCCTCATAAATTTTAACAGTGGATGAGCAATACTACAGGTCCTATTATAAAAAATGTGGTTTCTAACAGACATTTGTTCTTCACAATTGTCAAGAGTGGCTCAAAGGTCATGTTTTGAAATTTATGTGCCATGGTGCTGTCAAAAACAGGAATAGGTAGGACACGTTAATGGACACATATTGCAAAATGACTTGTTTTTGCAAGATCTTTAATATAGCTAGCAATCCCTGTAGTGAGACAACCCATTTAATACAATAAAAAAAAAAAGAAACAAAGACGTGGTGGGATTCCATCCTATTTTAAAAATGTGTTTTCTAGAATTAAACTACTAAAAAACTTGCATGTACAAAATAGCTGGTACAAATATTCCTCTGAATTGTACAAGGGAGGTACAGGAAGACTTGACCAGATGTAGGTTATTCAGAGGACATGGAGTATGGAGCACGGACAGAGAACAAAGAACAGAGACAATTTCCTCCAGCACATTGAGTAAAACGAGAAAAAGAATGCCAAGAAAAAGGGCACCTGGGTGGAACAGGAGCGTCAACCACCAGCATTTCCAAGTGATGCTGTCATGATTGTGCCTGAAACACCCCCGTCTTTTGGCTCTGGTCGCCGGCCACGGCCAGTACGACGTAAGCCATGTTTTTTTACTTAAGACTACATTTCTTATCACTAGTGTGAACTGGGTTTATTTTGTGCTGGGTGCTGATTGATTCCTGGCCAATGCCCGTGGCAGGAATCTTCCAGCACACTCGTGGTTATTTTTGTTCCTTCTTGAGTGACAGCCTTCTTCTCCTATCTGGTCTTTTGTTCCTTCTGCCTATTGCTTCAGTTCTACCTTTCATCTGTTCCTATATAAGGTCTCTGCTTCCTTCCAGCCTTGCCTGCTATTTTGGCTCATTGCCCTATAGTTCGCCTGCTCTCTTCTGTTGCTTCTATGATCTCCTGACCTTTCGCTTTGCTCCCCAGTTATTCTCTTTGTCTCACGATTCTGCGCCGTGCTGTCCTGTATTGTTGCCGACTTTGGACCGCCCCCGGTTATTCTCTTTGTCTCATGACTCTGTACCTTGCTGCCCGTATTGTTGCCGACTTTTGACCGCCTGACTACGTTTTTTGTTCGGTTTCTGTTTGTCCTGTCTGTGTCGCACCTATACCAGTGCAGCCATCAGTCTTCTGGTTGGGGCCGGCCTATTAAGGAGTCGGGTTCCCCAAAAGGCAGGGACAGAGGCTGGGACCAGTGTCAGGGCCTCACTTGTCTGTGTCTTTGTGTGCGTCCCTGACAGTCCCTGACAGAAGCTCAATTATTCCGCATTCATACGGAGGGGCAAGCGCTACCCAGGTCTTGACTGTGTACTGAGGAAGGCTGGAGGTCTTACCTCACACTTCCGCTTCCGCACTCTGCTTCAGCACGACTGTTTTCGTTGCTGCATCATAAGGGCATTTTTACCGTGTTAATAGATGACAGACGCCAGCCCTGCCTCTCACCGCACCCACTGTAACTCCGGCCCTGGCAGCTGAACCTGCGTGTTAATAGATGACAGACGCTAGCCTTGGCTCTCACGGCACCCACTGTAAGTCTGGCCCTGACAGCTGGACCTCCGTGTTAACAGGTGACTGACGGCAGCACTGGCTCTCACCGTTAGGGGCAATCAGGAGAGCTTTAAATATCTCTAAAATATCAGATTTTGAAAAAGGTGATTTCTGTGAGGTTAAGTATTGTCGAAAAGGGCTCTAGGGCTGGACACAAATTGCACAATTTAAGGCTTAAAATTTACTTGGGCTAGAGTCACTATGGGGTTGCGTCATTGATCTCCAGGGGAGTCTGTCCCTAATCATTGAAGAAGGATTTGGAGGAAAAATGAAACCAATGAATTGATTGGCTGAATCACTCTCAGAAGCCAGGAGGGCAAATGTCTTCTCATCTAAGAAGTGTTTTGGGGATGATTAGGACATTTTTATTACTTATGGGGTGTGCGAACGAATTTACACATCTACATGTGTAAAAAATACCTTTAAAAACTGCAGGGAGGGGTGTATGTTGTATGTTATCACACTTGAAAAAAAGCAAAATGATAATAATGTAAAACTATAAATAAAACTTCTCTAAATAAATTCTGTAAATTAATGTCAGTTACCAAAAAATATACTAAATGTCAGTCACTGTACAAAATAGCATAGTGCCACTTTGTGATCTGTGGGTCAAACATTTTTAGGGGTCATGCTGTGGTACAGGACAGGTATAGTCAATGTCCAGTTCAACTAAAATAGTGGTTGAAAGACTCCTTTTTCCAGCAGTTTTTAAATCTGGGGGTCATACAGGTTTTGGGCTCATGCTGTGGCCCAGGACAGGTATAGTCAAAGTCCAGTTCAACTAAACTGGTGGTTCAAAGACTCCTTTTTCCGGCACTTTTTAATCTGTGGGTCGGGCAGGTTTAATGGTCATACTGCGGTCCAGGACAGGTATGTTTAATGTCCATTTCAACAAATGGTGGTTGAAAGACTCCTTTTCCGGCACTTTTTTAATCGGGGGTATACAGGTTTGGGGCTCATGCTGTGGCCCAGGACAGGTATAGTCAATGTCCATGTTCAACAAATGGTGGTCCAAAGATCTTTTTCAGCACTTTTTAATCTGGGTCCACAGGTTTAAGGGTATGCTTGGCCCAGACAGTAAGTCAAGTCCATCAACTAATGTTGAAAGACTCCTTTTCTGGCGCTTTTAATCTGTGGGTCATGTAGATTTAAGGGTCATGCTGCGGTCCAGGACAGGATAGTTCAATGTGCAGTTCAACTAAAATGGTGGTTCAAGTAATACTGCCTTCTTCACTTTTTAGTTTGTGGGTCATGAAGGTTTAAGGGTCATGCTGTGGTACAGGACAGGGATAGTGAATAGTCTGTCAGTTTTTTTCTGTGACCCTTGTTGCCTAATTGTCTTGCCTAAGATGTAGCACGTATCCATTTTACTGTTGTGGATGTTAATTCCAGCTTCTCCTCCCCTGTTTGGGTGTAAGAATGAGTAGACTTTAATAGTCATCGGCGATTATCTATTTTCGGATATCGGCATGATAATTGACAATATCGACTATCGATCCAATGACGATAGTTGACACAATTGCTCATCACTAGTCATGGCTGATGTAATCTGACGCCTAAGGCATTGGTGTGTGGAAATCCTGGCCGATCCACGCCTGATTCATCTTGATAAAGTCAGTCGTTCCACATTTCCCGTGGACAAGCGGGTTCTCCTTGGGGTAACGATGGCCCCCGCCGCACTGAACACCCGCTCTATGCCACACTACTGGCCAGGCAGGACAGCTTCTCAACGGCAAACTCAGCAAGTTGCGGCACACAATCCAGTTTTGGCTGCCCAGTAGTCCAGCGTATCTTCTAACCGGGGTGGCAGAGTGCATCTGGACCGGGAGATGATGCAGCTCCCTTCTGCAGAGGGGGTGGAGCCTTGACTGGCTGAAATGGCATGTGTGCCACTAAGCGCTGCTGCTGCTGTTGCTGCGGCGGCGGCAGGATGGACCACCACATCTGAGCCACGTTTCTCCCAGGCCACCGCATGGTGACCCTGCATGTGTTTACGCAGGGGCATGGTGCCAACGTTAGCTCCCTGGCCACGCTTCACTTTCTGCCCACAGATTCTACATACTGCTACTTTCTTGGACCGACGAAGCGGGTTTTCTACCCCGTGGCCACTTGGCTCCTGACCTTACACTGCTGCTACCCTGTTGACTCACGGCCACACAACCCACTTGCTGGCTGCACCGCTGCCTGAGGCGCAGGCTGACACCCTCTTCTCCTGACGATGATGAAGCCCTTGCTTCACCCGGCTCCCAAGTGCGGTCATAATCATCGATTATGTTTTGATCTTCACTGCTGTCCTCCTCAACGGTCTTGGTATGCAGAGGCTGACTCTTCACAACATGACCTTCCATGCCACTCTCCACATCTATACTTTGCCGCCTACTGGAAGAAGCAGGGGATATTGGCCCCATTTCTTCGCTGCCAAGTCGCTGATGACTGTCCTCCTCAAATAGTTCATCCTCGCTATATAGTGGCGCTGAGCCCAGACCACATAGTAGATCTGTGGCTTAGGGAACCGGATGGGACAGAGGCGGGTTGAGGACAGGTGAGGGCCGCTGACCCGCTCCCGGGCCATGCCAACTAGGGGTTGTGTCTGACGTTCCCACCGACTCCTGGCTGGGGTTGTCAGATGTCATCTGGGAGGAAGTGGATGACCTAGTCAACCAATCAAGAACCATAGGGTTGCAGAACAACACACGGCCACTAGATGACATCGGCAGTTCTGGCCTCACCGAGTGACCCCTGCTGCGACGTCCCCTTAATGTGCTGCGACCTGGGCCTGCGCCAGGAATGTTTGTGCCACTGCCACTTGCATGTGAAGAGCCTGCCACCTCTCTGTCTGAAATACTGTTTGTTCTAAAATGTACAGACTCTGTTAAATGAAGTTATCTGTATATGATAAATACACACCCTGTATTTGACTTCAAATGAACCCACTAACAAGCTTGGGTAACCCTTGGATATAAATTGCGCTCCACAAATGGCCAGTAAAAATTTACTTGTATGTGCCGTTTAAAAACACTGTGTATTTTACTGAATAGAGAAGCGCAAACAGGCTTAATTAACCTTCGGATATGAATTATGCTACAGGCAAAATTTCTTCTTTGGCATTGAAAAACACCGTTTCTTTTAGTGACCACAACAGCAGAAAAACAATTAACCCTTGGATCTAAATTGCGCAAAAGAATTGAGGTGCCAAAAATTTCCAGCTATGTAGCGTGTTAAAACGACGTGTATTTTACTGAACACAACAGCAGAAAAACGCTTAATTAACCCTTGGATGTAAATTGAGCAAATGAAATGAGGTGCCAAAAATTACCATCTATGTCGCGTGGTAAGACGACGTGTATTTGACTGAGCACAACAACAGAAAAACGCTTAATTAACCCTTGGATCTAAATTGCGCAAAAGAAATGAGTTGCCTAAAATTACCCGCTATGTAGCGTGTTACAACGACGTGTATTTTACTGAGCACAACAGCAGAAAAACGCTTAATTAACCCTTGGATCTAAATTGCGCAAATGAAATGAGGTGCCAAAAATAACCAGCTATGTAGCGTGTTAAAACGACTTGTATTTTACTGAGCACAACAGCAGAAAAACGCTTAATTAACCCTTGGATCTAAATTGCGCAAATGAAATGAGGTGCCAAAAATTACCAGCTATGCAGCGTGTTACAACGACGTGTATTTTACTGAGCACAACAGCAGAAAAACGCAGAATTAACCTTCGGATATGAATTATGCTACAAGCAAAATTTCTTCTTTGGTGTTGAAAAACACTGTTTATTTTACTGAGCACAACAGCAGAAAAAAGCGAAATTAACCCTTGGATCTAAATTGCGCAAATGAAATGAGGTGCCAAAAATTACCAGCTATGTAGCGTGTTACAACGACGTGTATTTTACTGAGCACAACAGCAGAAAAAGACGTAATTAACCTTCGGATATGAATTATGCTACAGGCAAAATTTCTTCTTTGGCGTTGAAAAACACCATTTCTTTTAGTCACCACAACAGCAGAAAAACGCTTAATTAATCCTTGGACTTAAATTGCGCAAATGAAATGAGTGCCAAAAATAACCAGCTATGTAGCGTGTTACAACGACGTGTAATTTTACTGAGCACAACAGCAGAAAAACACGTAATTAACCTCGGATATGAATTATGCTACAGGCAAAATTTCTTCTTTGGCGTTGAAAAACACCATTTCTTTTAGTGACCACAACAGCAGAAAAACGCTTAATTAATCCTTGGACTTAAATTGCGCAATTGAAATGAGGGGCCAAAAATTACCAGCTATGTAGCGTGTTACAACGACGTGTATTTTACTGAGCACAACAGCAGAAAAAGACGTAATTAACCTTCGGATATGAATCATGCTACAGGCAAAATTTCTTCTTTGGCGTTGAAAAACACCATTTCTTTTAGTCACCACAAAAGCAGAAAAACACTTAATTAACCCTTGGATCTAAATTGCGCAAAAGAGATGAGGTGCCAAAAATTACCAGCTATGTAGCGTGTTGAAACGACGTGTATTTTACTGAGCACAACAGCAGAAAAACGCTTAATTAATCCTTGGATCTAAATTGCGCAAATGAAATGAGGTTCCAAAAATTACGACGTTTATCTTATTGAGCACAACAGCAGAAAAACGCGTAATTAACCTTCGGATATGAATTATGCGACAGGCAAAATTTCTTCTTTGGATTTGAAAAACACTGTTTCTTTTAGTGACCACAACAGCAGAAAAACGCTTAATTAACCCTTGGATCTAAATTGCGCATTAGAAATGAGCAGTCAAAAATTAAGTAGTATTTGGATAAAAAAAATGCTGTTTCTTAAACTGAAAACAACAGCAACAGGCTTAGATAACCCTTGGATATTCAATGTGCTCAAGAACTGAGCAGATAGCATTAAAATGTATATACACCTGAATTGGACGCACACTGGACTTCAATTCCAATACCCCCAAAAAATCAAAATGTAAGAGAAGCAGTCTCTGAGACAAGCTGTGACACCCCCCCAAAAATCGCTGTATAGAAGTTAGTTCTTTAGTGTGAGATCTCAGCAGCAGCAGCTTCACTACACAGCACAGTGAGAGCAGTGTGAACTGCCAGCGTCACGTCCGGACTTATATAGTGCGGTGACTAGAGATGGGCGAATTTCCCGAAATTTCGTTTCGTTCACTTCGCCGAATTTCTCGGCAAAAAATAACTTCGTTCCGAATTACTCGGGGCGAATCACGTTAAAAAACAGCTATTTCCAGGCTGCACAGAGCCTGCAGGGTGCTGTAGAACATTGTGCCATGCTTAAATAGGCAGAGGGAGCTTGGTTTGGTCTTCATACAATGTTGTGTTTTAGTATGACACGCACATGACTGCCGCCGCTCTTAGAATCGCTTCACTATAAAATTCCCTGGGCACTTAAGAGGGCAAAACTGACCAAAAAACTGAAACGGGAATGTTGCCTGATAAAGTTATGCCAGAGAAAGCTGGAAAAAAACAAGCTGAGAGCTCAGGTGGCAACATTAGTGACAGAGCGTGGAGGTGACGGCAGCAGCCACAGCAGTATGAGGTCCAGACATTGGCACAATGAAATTGCTGGAGGTTGGCAACAAACGAAATAAGTGCCACAGATGGCACAATGACACAGTGTGGAGGTCCACGGCAAGCCTGCAGCATGAGGTCAGTACATGTACCAATGACAAGTGTGGTATGTCACTTTCATCATCCTACAGCAGCAGCATGATGTCAGAACAGTGTCACAATGACGACAGTGAGTAGGTCACAGCAAGCACCACAGCAGCAACATGAGTCAGACAGAGGCCCAATGACACAGTGTGTAGACATGGGCCGCAGCCAACAAGCAGCAGCATGGAGGTCAGTACAGTGGCACAATGACAATTCTTGTAGGTGCAAAACAGGAGTAGGCCACAAGGTGGGACAATGTCACAGTGTGGGAGGTGCACGGCAAGCATCAGCAGCAGCATGAGGTCCTGCAGAGGCACAATCACATTCTGGAGGTGGCAAAAACAGGTAGGCCACCATAGTTTGGACAGAAGACTACAGTGAATTAGGTCACGGCAAGCAGCCACAGTCAGCAGCCTGAGGTCAGACAGAGGCACGAATGACAGAGTGTGTAGGTACGGCAGCAGCCACAGCAGCAGCAAGAGGTCAGTACAGTGTTGGCACAAACACATTCTGGAGGTTGCAAAAACAGGAGTAGAGGCCACAGAGTGGCACAATGACCACAGTGTGGAGGTCCCCCAACGGCAGCAGCCACAGCAGAGCATGAGTCATACAAGTGCACTAACACATTCTGGAGGAGCAAAAACAGGAGAAGGGGCCACAGAGGGCCACAATGACACTGTTTGGGAGGTCACGGCAGCGGCAGCATGGAGAGTCAACAGAGTGGCACAATGACAGAGTGTGTAGGACCACGGCATCAGCCACAAAGAGCAGCAGTCAGCAATGAGTTCATACAGTGGCACAATGACATTCTGGAGTGGCGAAAAAACAGTAGTATGCCACGAGTGGGACAATGACACAGTTTGTTAAGTCACGGCAAGCAAGTCCAACAGCAGCAGCCATGAGGTCAGACAGTGGCACAAAGAAACAGTTATTATGTATCACCGGCAGCATCCACAACAGTCAGCAAGATGTCAATCAGTGCACAATGACATTCTTGGAGGTGGCAAAAACAGGAGTAGGCCACAGAGTGGGACAATGACACATGTGGAGGTCACAGCAGCAGCCAAGCAGCAGCATGATGTCAGGGCAAGTGGTACTTATGCACATTCTTGGAGGTGCAAAAACAGAGTAGCCAGAAGGCAGAGTGGGACAATGTCACAGTGTGTAGGTCTTGGCAGCAGCCACAGCAGCAGCATGGGGGCGTGGGTGGGGTCAGACAGTGGGCACAATTACAGATGATGTGTATGTCAAGGCAGCGCCACACCAGCAGCACGACGACAGACAGTGGCACAATCACATTCTGGAGGAGGCAAAAAAAGGAGTAGCCCACAGAGGTGGCACAATGACACAGTGTGGTATGTCAAGGCATCAGCCACAGCAGCAGCATGTAGGTCAGGCAGTGGCACTATCACATTCTGGATGTGGCAAAAAAACAGAGTATGCCACAAGTGGGACAATGAGCACAGAGTGAGGTCATAGCACGAGCAGCCAAAGCCGCAGCATGAGGGTCCCTAGAGTGGCCCAATACAAGTGTGGAGGTGGTGCAATACCCGTACCCTGATAAAGATGGTTGTGCAGATTGGAGAAAACTGTCAGCAGATGTGTGCATCAGGCGTGTGCGGCATCAGAATCGTGGCTCTGAGTCATTGTAGTAAGAACTCAGACTCAATTCACAAAGTTTGGTTGAGGCTTCATGTCCTTTGAATGTAGTCCCTGACGCCTAATGCATTGAGTGTGATGAAATCCTGGCCCGATCCACGCCTGAATTCATCTTGCAAGTTCAGACCTTTCCACTATTCCCGTGGACAAGCAGGTTCTCCTAGGTGTAACGATTGCCGCCGTGCCCCCTTGGCCGCACTGGAAACACTTCTCCGCTCTGATGCCACGCTACAGCCGGTCAGGAACAGTCTTCTCCACTGCAAACCCGGCAAGTTGCGGCCACACATCCAGTTTTGGCTGCCCATTAGTTCCAGAGGATCTTCTAACTTGGGGTGGCAGAGTGCTGAGCCGAGAGAAGGCACCACCTGTTGGTTTTTTCAGGGTCTGCTCCAGGTCTTGCTTGCTGCTGGGCTACTGGTCCCTCCTCACTATGTGGGTGAAGGGAAAGCTGCTCACAGTGACTCCAGAACGTTAGTATTGCTGTCTGTTGAAGCTGGTTACTGCAGCGACCGCCCCCACCGTATCCACCCGGCAGCCGCGGCAGTAGTACTGAGTCGCTGAAGAACCCCCCGGACAGACTGACAGAGGATGGACTATGCCGTTGCACAGTAGGCAGCGCCCAACTGACTACGTAGCGATTTCCCCTATAGTATTTGATTTGTTCCTCCCTCTCAATTGCTGGGAAAAAAGGCTCCCATTTGGACCGTAGCGAGGGTCCAATAGGGTGAGATCCAGGTCATCTCCCTCTGACATGATGCTTGGCAATTCGTCTTGTCAATAGCCATTTCAAGATCATTCACAATCTGGCGGGCCATCTGCACAAGTGACTCCGAGGGGCTCCCTGCCTCCATTCTCCAACTGATATACTACCTTTAACGTGCTTGGGGGGTCATTCTGCCTCGTCTTCCTCATACTCATCACCCATCCTCCACTCTCCGCTCCCTCCTCTCTTGTCCAACCTGTGAATAAAAACCAACTACTATACACCCCAACACCAAGCTTTCTGCTCCAAAGTCGTCCCACCTCCTACCTCCATTTCAGTCCCCACTTACGTCAAGTGGCCGCGAGAGTAGTCGCCACATCTCCATTCCCTGCCCAGAGACAGATTTTTCAGTAATCATCTTTTACCAGGACCTGAAGCAGTAAGAATAACGTTATTCAATCCCAAAGTCCTGGGCGACTAATACAAATAACGATGCCTCCACTCAGTGGCCTCAACAAACGGCAGGTGACCACCATTAGCTGCCACTGGCAGACATCAAAGTTACACAGGGGAAGTACTCCTGTCCGCCTGGAACATCAAAAAAATCGTTAAAGCCCTTTTCTCTGTTCAAAACAATCTGTCCAACATGGTGCAGGCAGGAATTCCAACTGGTGGAAAACAAGCGCATATCAATGTGTTGAGTGGAGGCCAGTTCTGCCGCTGCAACACAAGGGATGGTTTTGCTTTTGGCTTTGATAGGAATGGATGAAGTTGCATCACAGTTTCCTGGCCATATTCAGAATCTTCTGAAGATCTGTGTAATAGACTACATGAACCATTTCACAACCAGATTGAACACGTGTCGCCATGTCAGGCGGCGCATGGACCATCCCTCCACGGTGCAGGGTGACACCAATGTTCCTTCCCATTGTCCGTTTCACCATGGTACCGATTTGCTGTTGGGCGCGGAGAAGAGGCCACAGACGATCGAATTTCTTGCTGGCAAGACGCAGAGCAGTTATTCCTCCCCTGGTGTGACTTACGTTCGCGTCGAGACCCAAGCCATGTGTAGAACAGCGTGACACAAAGAACCTCACCCCGCTTGTTGCCCTACACAAGTGGTAATGATGGTGAGCAGTACTTGTGGAGGCTTAGGAGAAGTTTGGAGGATGTTTGAGTGACGAGGCATGCGGTACCATGGCGCCAAAAGGAGCCGCATTTTTCCAACGTGGAGGAGAAATCGCCGACACCCTGTCCAAGTTGTTTGGTGTGCCTGGGTAAGTAGCCACATTCATAAACCAGTGGGCCGTAAAGACATGTAACTTGGCCAGACCTGTAGTTACAGCACCAGACCGTCCCCGCGCTGGGGCCGTGCACCTTGGAACTAACCCGATAAGCTCAAGGGACTGGCCCACCTATCTGTTTCTACATATTAAGAAGTGCTGGTAACTTAACTACTTTGACTTTTTTGGAAAGAAATACCAGCTATGGAAACTCTCCATCTCGGCTTGGCACAAATCCATTAATGTTCTCTGAAAGGTGCAGAGTCCACCATTTTTGGAAAGGAGGGACTGCAGCACCAACAACTAGGACAGAGAGACGGTCGATCTTCACACCAATATGATGGTTGGATGCATACTGTTGTCTCTTGCAATCACCCTCGCAGAATGACTGCCTGCTGCACCATGAGTAGCGAGGAGCAGGAGCCTCGGGACCGGAAGATGATTGAATAAGAAACGCTCCCATCTCTGCAGAGTGGTGGAGACATGACTGGCTACAATGGCATGCGTGCCACTGGCGCTGCTGCGCTAGTTGCTTTGCGCGGCAGGATGGACCACCGACCACAAGCCAATGTTTCCTCCCAGGGCCACCGGATGGTGACGCTGCATGTGATGACGGAGGTCCAGTGGTGCCACGTTACTCCCCAGCCCACGCATCACTTTCTGCTCTCAAATCTACATATACCCATATCGGGCTCCGTCCGTTGTCATAGCAAAAGAACTTCAGCCACACGCCGATTATCCGAGGATTTTAAACCGACAACGCTCCGCACTGAGTGACTACTGACAACTGCCGCCCGCTGCCGGCTCGCTGCGCACCATGTGGCCGCAACATTCTTGGACCTGCGAAGCGGTTTTATTTTACTTCCGTGTGGCGCTTGGCTCCCAACCTCACACCTATGCTGCTATCCTGCTTGACTTCACGGCCACACATCTACGACCTCCACCTGCTGGCTGCGCCCTGCCCCGACAACGCAACAGGCGCCGGCTCTCTTCCACCTTGACGATGATGAAGCCCCATGCCTCACTCTTAGATCGGCTCCCAGTTGCGGTCGGCAACACATTATCATCTATTTGTGTTTCAACGACAACTTGCTGTCCTAAACACCGTGTCCTGTAATGCAGAGGGCTGACCCCCCCCCTCACGAGACATGACCTCACTCCATGCCACTCTCAACATCTATACATTGCCCGCGCCTACTGGAAAAGCAGGGGATATAGGCCCCATTTCTTCGCTGCGCCAAGTAGCTGCTGACTGCCCTCCTCAAATATAATCAATTCCACGCTATAAATTGTTGGCGCAGAGCCCAACGCACAAAGTAAATCACCCCCCCTGGCTGTAGGGAACCGGATGGTACAGTAGTCGGTAAATGAGGACAGGTGAGGGCCCTTACCCGGCTCTCGTGCCATGCCAACTTAAGGGTGTGTCTGACGTCCCAAACCGACACTTGGCTGGGGTTGTCAAATGTCATCCTGGGATGAAGTGGATGACCTAGTCAACCAATCAAGAACCCATTGAGTTTCTAGACAAGCCACACTGGCCCATGCAAGATTACAAGTGGAAGTTGTGGCCTCACCGAGTTACCCCTGCTGCGACTTCCCCCATTAGCTGGTGCTTGCGACCTGGGCCTGCTCCAGGAATAAACTGTGCCTCTGCCACTTGCATGTGAAGAGCCTGCCACCTCTCCTTTCTGACATTCTGTAGTTTGTTCTAAAATGTACAGGTGACATACACTGTATGATGAAGATAATTCTGTATATGATAACATACACAACCCTGTATTTGACTCCAAATGAACCCACTAGAGAAGCAATGGGTAACCCTTGGATATAAATTGCGCTCCACAAATGTGGCAGGAAAAATTTACTTCTTGTATGTGCGGTTTTTAAACACTCTGTGAATTTAACTGAATGTAAAGGCTTAATTAACCTTCGGATATGAATTATGCTACAGAATTCTTTCTGTGCGGTGAAAAAAGAAAGTTTTTCTTTTACTGTGTCAAGTACAGCACTTGGATTTAAATTTCGCCAAAGAATTGAGCCACCCACAAACTACTCACTAGCTTTGAAGCGTGTTACAATGTGTGTGTTTTTTTACGCGCGACACAACAAGAGATAAAAATGTAATGAACCTTTGCCTTGTGATTAGGCTACAGGAAAAATGTATATATATTGGGCAGTGAAAATGACGGGGGGTTTTTATTTCTTGGAGTCACCACATCTGAAAAACAACGCTTAATTAAACCCCTGGAAATGTAAATTGCGTCGCCAAAGAATTGATCCCCCCGCCACCTACCACAAACTAACTATCTTTGTAAGCGTTACAATGCGGTGTTTTTTTAACTCCACATCGAACAAGAGATAAAATTTGTAATAAACCTTTGCATGTGAATTAGGCTACAGGAAAAATGTATATATTTTTGGCGGTGAAAAAGACGGTTTTTCATGGATTCACCACAGCTGAATAACAACGCTTAATTAAACCCCTGGAGAAAATTGCTCCACAAGAATTGAGCCACCACAAACTACTAGCTTTGTAGCGTTTTTTACAATGCGGTGTTTTTTTTGCCACACAACAAGAGATAAAATTTTTATTAACCTTTGCTTGGAATTAGGCTACAGGATAAATGTATATTTTTTGGCGGTGAAAATGACGGTTTCTTGGAGTCACCACAGTGAATAACAACGCTTAATTAACCCGGGATTGTAAATTGGGGCAAAGAATTGAGCAGCCAAAAATGAAGTGGTATTTTTATTGTGAAAACGTTTGTTTCTTTAAATGAATACAACAGGATCTGGCTTAGCTCCCCTTGGATATTAAATGTGCTGTGAGCAGATAGGATTTAAATGTATAGCAGCTGCAGTGGCCCGCACACTGGATTTCAGATCCAATACCCAAAAAAATAAAAAATAGAACGTTAAGAGAAGCAGTCTCTGAGACAAGCTGAGACACCCCACAATAATCGCTGTATAAAAATCAGTTCTTCAGTAACAATCAGCCGCGCAGCACCTTCCCTGATCAGTACAGTGAGAGCGGTATGAGCTCCCAGCGTCGCGCCCGGACTTATATAGTGCGGTGACGTCACAGAATCCCGCCGGTCCTGATTGGCTTCATCTCTGCACATGTCATGCAGGCTATGCCCTTCTTTTCCAGAGTTCTTTGCCCCATGTAACGCCATGTGCTCGCGGGCCATTTTATAAATGAAAAGAAACACTTCATTCACCCGAAGTCCCCCCAAAACTTCGACTTCGTTCAGAACCGAAGTTTTCCTGAAATTCTAAACGAATTCCACTTCGTTAGAATCAATTCGCCCATCTCTAGCGGTGACGTCACAGAATCCCGCCAGTCTCTGATTGGCTTCATCTCTGCACATGTCATTTAGGTTACTCCTTTCTTCCTCCTAGACAACTTTGCCCCATGTAACGCCATGTGCTTGCAGCCATTTTATCAATTAAAACACGCTTCGTTCCCCCGCGAATCACCCCAAACTTTGACTTTCATTCCCGAATCAAAGTTTTTCCCCCGAAATTCTAAACGAAATTCCACTTCATTAGACGATTCGCCCCATCTCTAGTCATAATCTGTGGAATCATCTGATGTCGGTGTGAAAGGAGTGGGGCTCTTTGGGCACTTTAAAATAGGGGTCTTGGCCCTCAGCTCGGTTCTTTTAAGCTGGCGCTTGACATTAGTTTTTGGTCATTTTTGCCCCTGTAACTGCCAAGAATAAGTAAGTGTGAAGCGATTTTTAAGAGCGGCGTCTGTCATCTGCGTTTCATACTAAAAACACAGCCCTTGTATGAAGACCAAACCATGCTCCCTATACATATTTGAGCATGGAACAATGTTCTACAACACCCTACAGGCTCTCTGCAGCCAGGAAGTAGCTGTTTTTTTCGCAATTCGCCGCAAAACCAATTTTTTGCAGAAAATTTGGCAAATCTGGCGAACCGATTTTTTGAGAAATTCGCCCATCTCTATATGGCATCTTTTACTTTTTTGGGGGGGTTATATTGGATTGAGTGGATCAACAATAAACTGAATTAATGACACAAAATAATTTTCCTTAGCAAAGTTCTAGCGAATATTATAGCTAAATGGTGATCTTATTTCACTGTAAAAAAAGAAACAGGTACAACTTTCTTACCAATGCACACCCATATGCCATATTCAAAGTTTTTAGATACCATGATGATGAACTCTACTCAGATATTGAAAATAGTAACATTCTAGTTCTGCTCAATGCTATGAGTTTGTTACAACTGCATGTACAACCCCAATTCCAAAAAAGTAGGGATGCTGTAAAAAATGGGACTATGTGAAATGATTTGGAAATCTCTTACAACCATAGTTTGGGCGACATGTATGATTTTTGGTGCTCAGGCGTCATTTTTTTTGCACACATTTGTAGCGTAGAATGTGCCTGAATCTATAAACCCGATCAACTGCGGGGCATAGTTTTAGTACTTTCTAGCTACAAAGCTACACTTTTGGCTCTGATAAACTACTGTTAAAGTGGTTTACCTGTTCTAGCAGTAATACACCTGGATTTGCCGTACTAAAGCTACAAATGTGTAGAATCGTACAGTTGTAGTGCGACACGCCTCCAGCATTCACCCCAGTCTCAGGCACATTACAAATTCCCACGGGCGCTCTGTAATGCGCCTGATATTAAGTGTGCCTAATAAAAAAATGGAGTGATCAGGGCTGCGCTAGTTTTTTAGCTAGAAAGATGCCCCACTACTGCCGCAGTCCTGTTCATAGATGTCGCCCTTTGTTCACAATAGAACATAGAACACATACCAGAGGTTGAAAGTTAGACATTTTTTCTTTTCATTTGAAAAACTTTACTCACTTAGAAATTGTTGACAGCAACACATCTCAGAAAAGCTAAAGTAGAGTTAACAATATGTTTGAAAAGTAAATGGCAGTAATAAAAATAGCTGAAGGGCGTTATGTAACTTGGAGTTGTAGAAATATATCTATATGTATAGCTGAAACCAGAAGTTTACATACACTATATAAAAAGACATGTTTTTCTCATCTCTGACATGAAATCAGACTAAAGCTTACCCATTTTAGATCAATTAGGATTACCAAAATTATTTATATTTGCCAAATGCCAGAATAATGAGAGAGAAAAATTTTAAGGCATTTTTACTACTTTCTCCAAAGTCAAACGGTTACATACATTTCATTAGTATTTAGTAGCATTGCCCTTAAACTGTATGACTCTGGCCAAATGTTTTGGATATCCTTCAACAAGCTTCTCACAATAGTTGGTAGGAATTCCTCCTGAAAGCACTGGTGTGAATGAGCCATGTTTGTAGGTCGCCTCGCTCCTATTTGCCTTTTCAGCTTTGCCAATAAATTTTCAATATGATTGAGATCAGGACTTTATGATGGCCACTCCAAAACATTGACTTGCTTAATCTTATAGAGAATGAGTCATCAAAAAATTACTTATTGTTTAACTCACATTTTTATGTTAAACACATTTTTTTAGGAATTTTTTGTTATGTTTCTTTTTAATTTTCCATATCACTTTCAGTATTTTTTAATAATTCCTAAGTCCTTCAGTTTTCACTTTGGCCACTAAGCCTAATAATCGTCTGACACTTCCTGTTCTGTGTAGAGAGCTTTTATCAGTGTGTTCATTATCAGTAAAAGCAGGGTCAAACTGAAAAGAGACGCCATTGTGTACAGATAACACAGAATCCACCAGTCACAAAAAGAGATGGTCACAGCTTCCCCTCTCCCCTCCCTTCATAGTGAAAACTCTCATATACAAGTCTATGGGACAGAATCTGTCTTAAGAATTCTATGTGCATGAAGCTGCTGTAAAGTATCTCTCTGACTGCTGTTAAAGCAGTGCAAGCAAGAATGTCTTCCCCACAATCATATATAGACGGCTGAATTGAGAAATCTACAATCAGGAAATAAAAATGACTGAGAGGAAAAGAATATGGATCAGGGTCTTGATTTAATAAGTAAAAGAAAAAAAAATTGGCGACAGATTCCCTTTAAACCACTTGTAACCAGTTGGTGTAACGGCTGGGATAGTGGATCCCCTGGACCACCACAAGCGGAATCTAAGTAGGTCCCAGTTTTCACCAGAGCCCGCGGCAAAGCGGGATGGTCTTGCTGCGGTGGGAGTCCTACCAGGTCGCTACCCCTGACGTGATTTGCTTGTGGTGGCAGCCAAGGATGAGCATGGTACAAAATCATCAGGCAAGGCGTAGTTGGGGACAGGTGGCAAGGTCAGGGCAGGTGGCAAGGTTCAGAGTCAAGAAACAGAGGCAGAGGTCGGAAGCACGGCAGAGATGAGGAAACACAGGAAACGCTTTTTCTAAGGCTCGAGGGCAACAAAGATCCAGCAGGGAAGAAACGTGGACAAACCCCATATATAGGGTCAGCGCCCGGCAATCATCCAATTACCGGCACGCTGGCCCTTTAAATTTGCAGGAACGAGTGCGCGCTAGGGTGTGCGCGCGCTCTGGCCAGCAGAGGGAGAGAACGGGACAGGAGCGTGGTCAAGTAAGTTTATGGAGTGAGTGCGGCCGCAACCCGTCCCACGGTCCGCGGCTCTACCCGACCCGGGCATGGACCATGAGGGGGAGACATGGGTGCGCCAACGGCCCATGGGCCGAACCACGGCGCCGCTCGTTACAGTACCCCCCCTCCTTTTTAGGCTGAAGGAACCTGCGGATGAGATCATGATACTAAATATTAGACTCTGGCTCCCAGGATCTCTGTTTGTACCCGAAGCCCTTCCAATCCACAAGGAAGAAACGCTTTCCTCTGACGGTCTTCATGGACAGGATGTCCTCTACTTCAAAGATATCGGCAGAACCTGCTACCGGGGTAGGTGAAACATTCCTCTGAGAGAACCGGTTCAGTACCAGAGGCTTTAGGAGGAAGACATGGAAGGCATTTTGAATCTGGAGCGATGGGGGTAAGCAGAGTTTGTACGTCACAGGGTTAAGCTGCCGAAGCACCTTGAAAGGACCCAGAAACCGAGAACCCAACTTGTTGTAACTGGAAATCTTCAGGCGCACGTACTTAGAAGATAGCCAAACCCTGTCCTCTGGGAGGAAGGTCGGGGCAGGTCTCCTCTTCTTGTCCGCCTGAATCTTCATACGAGCAGATGCTCGGAGCAGGGCACACCGAGTCTCTTGCCAAATGACCTTGATATCCCAAACTTGGTCATTCACAGCAGGGACCTCCAAAGCCGACGACAGGGGAAGGGGAGTGCGTGGGTGTCGGCCATAGACCAAAAAAAATGGAGAAACATCGGCTGCGTCCGAGTCCCGATGATTGTAGGAGAACTCGGCCCAGGAAAGCAGCTCGACCCAGTTGTCCTGATGTCCGGACACAAACTGACGCAAGTATTCCACCAAAATCTGATTTACTCACTCCACTTGTCCATTGGATTGAAGGTGATAGGCCGAAGAAAAGTCCAACTTGACTTGCAGGCGAGAACACAGGGCGCACTAGAATCAGGAGACAAACTGGACTCCCCGATCAGAGACGATTTGTGAAGGAAGCCCATGCAAACGAAAAATATGCCGGAAGAAGTGGCCAGCCAGTTGCGGAGCAGACGGAAGACCAGGAAGAGGCACGAAGTGGGACATCTTCGAGAACCGGTCCGTGACCGCCCATATGAGTTCCCCGAGGAGACCGGAAGGTCCGTGATGAAGTCCATGGCTATATGTGTCCATGGGGATTCTGGAACGGGCAGAGGCAGTAAAAGACCAGCAGGCCTATGGCGTGGGACCTTGTTCCGGGCACACATGGCACAGGAGAGTGTGAAATCCCTGACGTCCTGTAGCAGAGTTGGCCACCAGTAGTGGCGTGAGATAAGAGCGTACAACTTCCGTACACCAGGGTGACCGGCTAGAAGGGAACTATGCCCCCACTCTAGAATCCTTCTGCTGTGCGTCAGGAGTACACACGTCTTGCCCGTGGGAACACCTTGGAGATCTACAGGAGCCACGTGGACCAACCGTTCAGGGGAAATAATGTGTTGAGGTACTGGTTCTTCAAAGATGACATCAGAGGTATGAGAGAAGGCATCAGCCTTGACATTTTTCTCGGCCGGTCGGAAGTGAATGCGGAAGTCAAAGCGCGAGAAAAACAGAGACCACCTGGCTCGGCGAGGATTTAGACGTTGGGCCGTCTGAATGTACAGGAGGTACTTGTGATCCGTAAAAATGTCAACGATGACGCCACTCTTCCAGGGCTAACTTGATGGCCAACAACTCCCAATCACCAATGGCATAATTTCTCTCTGCCGGCGAAAAAGTCTTAGAGAAGAATCCGCATGCGAGGGTCTTGCCTTTGGGACACTTCTGTGTGAGGACAGCCCCTGCCCCCACGGAAGAGGCATCCACCTCCAAGGAGAAAGGCTTCTCAGGATCTGGCCGAACCAGGATAGGCAGTCTTAAGTTCGGAGAACACCTTCTTGGCCGCCGACATCCAACATCTCGTATTCACGTTCTTCTTAGTGAGAGCCATGATGGGAGCCGCCAGAGTGGAGTAGTGAGGAATAAATTGTCGATAATAGTTGGCGAAACCCAGGAAGCGCTGTATCGCATGAAGACCGACAGGTCGGGGCCATTGCAGAACCGTAGAGAGTTTATCAGGATCAATCTGCAGACCACTATCTGAGGCTATATATCCGAGGAAGGGCAGACTGGCCTGATGGAACAAGCATTTCTCCAGCTTGGCGTAAAGATGTTTTTTGCGCAGGCACCTAAGAACCTGGCACACCTGTACCTGATGGGTCTGAATGTCCGGAGAAAAAATCTGAATATCATCCAAATACACTATGACACAGACGTATAGAAGGTCCCTTTAAACGTCATTGATGAATTCCTGAAAAACGGCTGGAGCTTTGCATAGCCCAAAGGGCATCACTAGATACTCGAAATGCACATCTCGCATATTAAAAGCCGTTTTCCATTCATCCCCCTTTCGAATTCTGATGAGGTTGTAGGCCCCTCGCAAGTCCAATTTGGTGAATACATTGGCTTCCTGGAGTCGGTCAAAAAGTTCTGAGATCAATGGAAGAGGGTAGCGGTTCTTCACCGTGATCTTGTTTAGACCTCTGTAGTCAATGCACGGACGAAGTGAGACATCCTTTTTTCTGCATGAAAAAAAAAAAACCTGCTCCGGCTGGAGAGCAGGACTTGCGGATAAAGCCCTTTTGCAAGTTCTCCTGTATGTAGGCCGACATGTCCATGTCCGAGACTCAGGCCAACGGGTAGACCCTTCCCCGAGGGGGACTAGTACCGGGGAGGAGGTCTAGCGGGCAGTCGTCTGGCCGATGAGGCGGCAGCGTCTCAGGATGTTTCTCCGAGACAACGTCCCCAAACGCCTGGGTCCACTGGTAGGCCGTCCCGAGGCGTGGAAGGCAACTGTGAAGTGGTACACACCGGGAAAGGTGCTACCAGACAGAGAGCCTGGCATTCTGGTCCCCAACGTAGGACCTCGTCTGTCCTCCAGTCGAGCATGACGTTGCAGCCAAGGAAGGCCCAAAAGGATCGCCAAGGAAGACCAAAGCAGAACGTGGAACGTGATCTTCTCCTATGCAGAGCCCCTAAATGGAGGGTCACAGGCCTGGTTATGTACTGAATGGGGTCACTAAGGAGCTCCCCACTGACTGAAGAGATAACCAAAAGCCTTTCCAGCCGCACAACGGGCAGGCGGTCGTGGGTTACCAGGGAAGCATGGATAAAGTTCCCGGCTGACCCGGAATCCAGGAAGGCAGGAACCCGGAATGACAGACCAGCGTTAGACATGACCTCTACAGGCATCATCATTCGTGGAGAGGAAGAGTTAGCACCTAGGAATGCCTCACCTACAGGACCTAGATGCGAACATTTCCCGAACGCTGGGGGCGTAGCGGACAGCTTCTGCGGAAATGATTCGGGCTGGCACAATAGAGACACAAGTTCTCCGCCCGACGGCAGGACAGCTCTTGCTCCGACAGGTGGGCCCGATCCACCTGCATGTGTTCCTCACTAGAAGCCTGCAGAAGCGGCAATGGCGACTTCTGGAACACAGGAGCCAGACGAGGCAGACAGTGAGGACAACTCGTTCTTGGCGAAGCAAGCTCTTCCTGCCTTTCAACGAAACTCACGACTATGCGGGTGGCCAGATGTATTAGTTCGCCCAGAGAGGTCAGAAGGTCTCTCGCTGCTAGTGCATCCTTTACGCTGCCAGACAGATCCTTCTTCGTTACATTTGGCAGTATGTCCATTTGGAAGACACATTTCCACCCAAGCTTTAACTTCCTGGCTGATGTCTTGAGATGTTGCTTCAGTATTGCCAAATAATCTTCTTTCTTCATGATGCCATCTATTTTGTGAAGTGCACCCCCACAACATGATGCTGCCATACCCATGTTTTACAGTTGGAATGGTGTTCTTAGGCTTCCAAGCTTCTCCCTTTTCACTCCAAACATAATGGCCATTATGGCAAAACAGTTCAATTTTAGTTTCATCAGACCACAGGACATGGATCCAAAAATGTAGGTCTTTGTTCCTGTGTGCATTTGCAAACACTAATTTGGCGTTTATATGTTTCTTTTGGAGTAATGGCTTCTTCCTGGCAGAGTGGCCTTTCAGCCCATGTTAATACAGTACTAGTTTTGCTGTAAATAATGACATAATCTTACAGCTTCTGCCAGCATCTTCACAAGGTCTTTTGATTTTGTTCTCAGTGAGTGGAATGATGGCTGGGCACTTCCATTTTGTTTGTAAATGTATAATTGTGTGTACAGATGAACGAGACACCTTCAGTTATCTGGAAATTTCACCCAAGGATGATCCCCTCTTGATATCAGAAGCTTCCAAAGATATGACATCATCATATGGGCTGTCCAAAATCATTTAAAGGCATAGTAATTCTAGTGTATGCAAACTTTTGACTTTGTAGAAAGTAAGAAAAATGCCTTAAAAAAATCTTTTTATTCTGGTATAGACCAAAAACGAGTAAGGTTTATTTTAATTTCATGTCAGTGAGAAAAACATGCATATGTGTCTTTATATATAGTGTATGTAAACTTCTGGTTTCTATCTACATATATTTATACAACTCCAACTTACATAACGCCCTTCAGGCAATGTTCACACGGCTTATTTTGGCATGGATTTCAGCCCGTAATTCACGCCGTACTGCGCAAATTACGGGTGAAATCCGTCCCAGTCATTACGGTAATCCACAGTTCTCATAGAGAACTATGGATTCTGTCTCCTCTCCCCGCTCCCGAAATACGGCGAGCGTGGAGAAAGTGACATGTCAATTATTCAAGACGGCATACTCGCCGTGGATAATGAATGTCTATGGGGCCACCCCCGCTGCCGAGTACACGGCGTAATTGCGGGCAAAATCCGTCCTGCAATTACGCTGTGAATAAGCCGTGTGAACATAGCTTTAGCGTTATTTTTTCCGTATTCAATTAAGTATTTACACATAAAATACTTTAGCAAACATATAATTTACTTTTTCTATACATAATGATAGATTTTGAAAATGTATAAACTTTTTCCATTAGCTCATAGTTACCCTGCATGCCATTTCTATCAATTATTTATAAGTTAATGGTAAAATCTTATTTTCAATCAGGTAATCGAATAAACCTCGACATTCACCCCAACACTTAGTAAATATCTTTAATACATGACATATAATCCCCTTCCTGGACCCCTTTCATTTTGAAACCATCACAAATGAATGAAATAAGAGGAGAAGATATAATAACCATTGTGTCCAATCCTGGCAGATGTGGCAGAAAATGTGTTAGACATCCCCCCTTCTACTAGTTCATATGCTCATTACAAAATATCTTTCAGCTATATTTAAAATATTCATGATCAGTAAACCGCTATTCCTTCCAAAACCACTTTACTTCATTGTATGGGTTTGATATACAACTTTAAAATGTCATTTTATTTTAAAATGTCACTGAACATGCTTTGAAACCTCCAAGTCATTTTTCAGAATATAACATTTAAATAATCAATGAGCATTGAATAATCTGCAAGTAATTGGTAGCCATTATGATCTGGATGTCACGGTACAACTGCAAACCCTGAAAAATGAGCAAAACAAGAGCACTCTTGGCATTCAAAGTACAAAGTCTAATCAAAGAACATCAAACCCTTGTTTTTATGCATGTTGGAAAAAAAAAAAAGCATTTATTCATCAGCAAAGACAATCTTTTCCCTTTGTAACAGATGAATGCAGATTTCCAGGTTAAAGATATAGATAGGTGACTAAAAGTAGATTTGCCACCAGGCCCTCTAGCATTATTTTCTATTATTTACTATATTTTGCCTTGTGAACCAAAGAGCCCCTGGAACATTGCTTACCTGAGGCCAGCATTTATTCTAAAATGTTCCTCCCTGCCACATTGTGACATGTAGAGCCAGGCTGCTAAGGAGTACAAGTCACACTAACACGCTGCAAATACAATCCAAGAGATGAGCTGATGACGCATTTACTTTAAAGAAAAATTAAGGTTGCTCTACATGTTGTGCTACATGAGTTTTTCATGGGTATGCTTGTTAAAACAGCTAAATTCAGTCCGAAAATAATTTTTTCAGATTTTTTTAACAATACTTTTCAATTTTAACTGCAAATATACAATATCAAACGTGTTATGGAAAAGGGAATGTAGGAACTGTGACTCCTCTGGTCAATAGAATAACAGGTCTTCAGAGGCACCAGGCCTCTTTACCTGCTGTTGATTCTCCTGATTTATATTTGTTAAAGGCAAAAACAAACCGTTAGCTGTAAAATAGATCTACAGACATTTTTATCTCTTCTAAGTGAATCTGATGAGGGCTGAAGGCTACCTGTTCAGTTTGACATTGATTCTACTGAATTTGTGAAAAAATGTTGGTTCGGGAAAGCACAATCACAAATTTTGACAGATGTGCATGTAACCGGTAGTGGCATTGGAACAAAAGTAGATCCAGATCCGGATGCGCCAAAGAGAGGTGAGTTAACCCTAAAAATACCTTAAACCCTAAAATCATCTGTAATTACAACTATAAACCTAAGGGTATGTTCACACGGCTTAAATTCCTGCACATTTTTGCGCACAATATGCAGCATAATGTGCTTTATATGCGGTGAAATGCACGCTGCAATTACGGTAATTCATAGCTCTCATACAGAGCTATGGATTACGCATCGTCTCCCCGCGTGTACAATACGATCGTATTGTACGTGTGGGGGGAGAATTGACATGGCAATGCGGCTGGGTGGCTGCCGAACCCCCCTCCCCCACCCGCCTCTTGCTTTGGAATTAAGTGCTGATGAGTGCGTGGTTCCAAAACAGATGCCGTTTTGCGGCGCGTAATATATGTGCCTAAATATGCTGTGTGCACTTACCCTACCAGTCGGCTTATGTCTCTTTCCTTCTCCCTTAAAGATTGTAAGCCTTCATGGGCAGGTCGTCTCTCCTTCTGTACTATTTGTTACTCATTTAGGACTTCATGTATGAAAACTGTCTAGGTCTAAGACTTTCTTTGTTGTGCAAAGCAACCAATCAGAGCGCCCCTTTCATTTCATATAGTGCTCTGAAAAAATGAAAGGGGAGCTCTAATTGGTTTCTATGGGCAGCAAAGAAAGCTTTAGAAATAGACATGCATGTCTCCATTAGTGTTGCCATTGTACCTTGTTTGGACTTATGTTATGTATGTAACCCCCCTTGAATGTACAGTGGTCTGGAATTAATAACGCTTGAAAATAAATAATAAATATATATATATTTTTTTTATTTACACCAAAATTCAATTTAGTCCAACTAAAGCAGAATGTACAGATTCAGGTTGTATATGGCTTTAACCTAATCTGAAGCACATCACTAATAGCCAGCATTAACTTTTACAGCACTTTGTGCTACAGTATCTCTTCTAGGGATTAGACCAGACAGGCTCGTCTTTACTCCCCATGTACATCAGTAAGCCTTGGGCACATATTATCCTGTCACTGCTTCACTGTTGGTCTCTCTTTGGACCATTCTATGTAGATAACTCATAAGACCTGCTTGAAACAGCCACACCACTAGTTTTCAGAGAGTCCTGTATTTAAGCTGATGCTATTTGTGGGATTTTCTTTGCATCCCGAACAATTTTCCAGGCAGTTGTGGACAAAATTTTTGTTGGTCTACTTGACCGTGGTTTGGTTTTCACAGAGTCCCTGATTTTCCATTTGTTAATCACAGTTTGAACACTGATGACTAACATTAACAATTCCTTGGATATATTTTTGTATCTCTTTCCGGTTTTATATAGTTCAACTCAATTTTCCTGTAGATTCGTTGACAATTATTTTGCTTTCCCCGTGACTCCCAATCCAGAAACGTCAGTGGCTGGATGAAAGATGTAAGAGTCTGTCTGGATCCCAGAAACTCACTCAGCTTTTATGCACACACACGGATTACAAGCAAACAGGTCACAGGTGAGGATGTTACCTTTAGTAGCCATTCAAACCCATTTGTGTCAACTTCTGTGCATGTTATCAGGCCAAAACCACCAGGGTATGTGAACTGTAGATCAGGGTCATTTGGATGTTTTTGGTTGTCATTATGATTTAAAAAGAGAAAACACAGTAGTTTAACAATAAATGGTTTCACCCAAGCACTAACCATGAGTGAAAAAAAAAATAAATTGTGTTATGATTAGAGATGGGCGAATTTCTCAAAAATTCGATTAGGTGACTGCGCAGAATTTTCCGACAAAATTCGTTTCTTAGAATCGCTTCACTCTAAAATTCCCTGGGCACTTAAGAGGGCAAAACTGACCAAAAAACTGAAACGGGAATGTTGCCTGATAAAGTCATGGCAGCGAAAGCTGGAAAAAAAACAAGCTGAGAGCTCAGGTGGCAACATTAGTGACAGAGTGTGGAGGTGACGGCGGCAGCCACAGCAGCATGAGGTCAGAGAGTGTCGCAATGACATTCTGGAGGTGGCAAAAACAGGAGTAGGCCACAGAGTGGCACAATAACAGTCAGTGGACGTTACGGCAGCAGCCACAGCAGCAGCATGAGGTCTGAGAGTGGCACAATGACATTCTGGAGGTAGCAAAAACAGGAGTATGCCACAGAGTGGCACAATGACACAGAGTGGAGGTGACGGCAGGAGCAACAGCATAAGGACAGAGAGTGGCACAATGACAGGGTGTGGAGGGCACGGTAACAGCCACAGCAGCAGGATGAGGTCAGATAGTGGCACAATGACATTCTGGAGGTGGCAAAAACAGGAGTAGGCCACAGAGTGGCACAATGACAGAGAGTTGAGGTGGTGGCGGCAGGAGCAACAGCATGAGGTCAGAGAGTAGCACAATGACACAGTGTGGAGGTGATGGCGGCAGGAGCAACAGCAGCAGCAGCATGAGGTCAGAGAGTGGCACAATGACACAGTGTGGATGTCATGGCACCAGCAACAGCAGCAGCAGCATGAGGTCAGACAGTGGCACAATGACAGAGTGTGGAGGTGGGTGGCAATACCAGTCCCTGGTAAAGATGGTTGGTGGTAGATGGAGAAACTGTCAGCAGATGTGTGGCATCAGGCGGGTGGCGGCATCAGAATAGTGGCTGAGGCAGGTAGTTTGAACCCAAACTCATTTCTCACAGTTTGGGTGAGGTGTCATGGCTGATATAGTCTGAAATCTTGACAAAGGTCAGTCGTTCCACGTTTCCGTGGACAAGCGGGTTTTCCTTGGGGTAACGATGGCCTCCGCCACACTGAACAACCACTCTGATGCCACACTACTGGTCGGGCAGGAAAGCTTCTCCACTGCAAACTCGGCAAGTTGCGGCCACACATACAGTTTGGCTGCCCAGTAGTCCAGCGGATCTTCTAACTGGGGTGGCAGAGTGCTTTCAAGTAGGCCACCACCTGTTGGTTCAGGGACTGCTCCAGGTCCTGCTGCTGCTGGCGACTGCCCTCCTTACTAGGCGGGTGAAGAAAGCTGCTCATCAGTGACTCCAGACTTAGGTTGCTGCTGATGGAGCTGGTACTGCTGCGACCCCCCACCTTTCCCCGGCAGCCACGGCAGTAGTACGTGAGTGCTTAAGAACCCCCCGGTCAGACCTGTCAGAGGAGGGACGATGCTGCACATAGGCAGCGACCAACTGACTACGGAGGATTTCCCTATAATATTTGAGTTTGTCCTCCCTCTCAGCAGCTGGGAAATGGCTCCAATTTTGTACCGGTAACGAGGGTCCAATAGGGTCGAGAGCCAGAAGTCATCCCTCTGCCGGATGGGGACTATTCGGCTGTCACTAGCCAGGCAAATCAGCATGCTGCGGGCCATCTGCACAAGTGACTCCGAGGGGCTCCCTGCCTCCATCTCCACTGTATACTGCTACGGTGCTTGCGGGTCATCTGCCTCGTCTTCCTCATCTCCATCTACCTCCTCCTGCTGCTCCTGCTACTCCTCTCTTGTCACCTGGGTAGAAAATCCACTCATTTCACCAGACAATGCTTCTGCTCCAATGTCGTCCTCCTCCTCCTCCATTTCAGTCCCCACCGGTCTCATGTGGCCGCGAGATGTAGTCGCCACGTCTCCAGTCCCCTACCAAGACAGATTTTTCAGTATCTGTTGCAGGACATGAAGCAGTGGAATGACGTTATTCATCCCGTAGTCCTGGCGACTGACAAATAACGTGGCCTCCTCGAATGGCCTCAACAAACGGCAGGTGTCACGCATGAGCTGCCCTGGCTGACATCAAACTTACACAGGGGAGTACTCCTGTCCGCCTGGATCATCAAAAAATCGTTAATGGCCTTTCTCTGTTCATACAGTCGGTCCAACATGTGCAGGCTGGAATTCCAACTGGTGGAAACATCGCATATCAGAGTGTGTTGGGGGAGGCCGTTCTGCCGCTGCAACTCGAGGAGGGTGTTCCTGGCTTTGTAGGAATGGATGAAGTGCATGCACAGTTTCCTGGCCATTTTCAGAATCTTCTGAAGATCGGTGGAAGACTTCAGGAACCTTTTCACAACCAGATTGAACATGTGCGCCATGCAGGGCGCATGGACCATCCCTCCTCGGTGCAGCGCGACGCCATGTTCCTCCCATTGTCCATCACCATGGTTCCGATTTGCAGTTGGCGCGGAGAATACCACACATCGATTTCTTGCTGCATGACGCGGAGCAATTCCTCCCCTGTGTGACTTCGTTCGCCGAGGAAAGCCAGGTGTAGAACTGCGTGACACCGCTGTGGTATGTGGTATGTGGTATGATGGAGCAGTACTTGTGGAGGCTGAGATGGTGGTGGAGGTGGAGGAGGAGGAGGCGGACTTTGGTGCAGGAGCCGCAGTTTGACAACGTGGAGGAGAAATCAGCGTCTCCTGTCCAAGTTGTTGGTGTGCCTGGGCAGGAAGCACATTCATCCAGTGGGCCGTAAATGACATGTACTTGCCCTGACATTATTTACAGCTCCAGATGTCCGCGCTGCCGTGCACCTTGGAACAAACTGATAAGCTCAAGGACTGGCCCACCTTCTGTTCTACATATTTATGAAGTGCTTGGTACTGCCTTTTTGGAAAAGAAATTACAGCTTGGAACGGTCCATGTCGGCTCGGCACAAGCCATTATTTTCTCTGAACAGTGCAGAGTCCACCATTTGGAAAGGGAGGGACTGCAGTACAACAACTTGGACTGGAGCACAGTCAGCTTCTGCACCTTAGGATGGTTGGACGCATACTGTTGTCTCTTTGCAATCGCCTGCTGAACGACTGCTGGCGCCATGAGTAGCGAGGAGCAGGAGCATCTGGACTGGGAGATGATGGCAAAGAGAAACAGCTCCCTTCTGCAGAGGTGGTGGAGCCTTGGGTGGTGCAATGGCTGGGCCACTGGGCGTGTGCGCTGTTGCTGTGGCGGCGGGGAGGCCCCACCACATTAGCCAGTTTCTCCCAGGCCCCGGTGGTGACGCTGCATGTGTTAAAGCGGGGCCGGGTTCCACGTTAGCTCCCTGGCCACGCTTCCTTTCTGCTACGATTCTACATATCCCCTTTCGGCTCCCCCGGTGTTTAGAAAAGAACTGCCCACACCCGAGTAGCTGATTTTCCCGCCAACGCCCCGCACTGAAGCTATACCCCTGCCCGCTGGCCCCTGTCCCGTATTTTTGGACTGCAAAGCGGGTTTTTTTCCCCGTGGCCGCTTGGCCCCGCCCTCACACTGCTGCTACCCTGCTAATCAGGGCCCCCAAAACCCACTTGCTGGCTGCCCCGCTGTGAGCGCAAGCTGACGCCCTCTTCTCCTGACGATATGAGCCTTCCTCACCCGGCCCCCAAGTGCGGTGGGCTACTCATCTCTATTTGTGTTTCTCGTCATGCTGCCCTTATCATGGTTTTGGTTGCAGAGGCTGGACCCTCAAACTGACCTCCCATGCCAATCCCCAAAATCTTATTTGCCGCCCTACTGGAAGAAAGGGGGGGGATATTGGCCCCATTTCTTCGGCTGCCAAGTAGCTGCTGACTGTCTCCTCAAATTGTTCATCCTCGCTATATTGTGGGGACTGAGCCCGCCACTAGAGATCTCTGGTGAGGGGGAACCCCGGTGGGGGAGAGATGGGTTTTAGGGCAGGTGGGGCCCCTGACCACTCCCGGGCCATGCCAAAAAGGGTTGTGTCGATGTTCCCCCCAAACCCCTTGGGGTGGGGGTGGCAGATGTCATCTGGGGGGGAGTGGAGACTAGTCAACAATCAAGAAAAATTTGGGTTTGTGAACAACACCGGCAGCTAGATGACAGCGGCAGTTGTGGCCTCACGAGTGACCCCTACTGCAACGCCCCCTTTGTGCGGACTGGGCCTGCCCCGGGAAATTGTTTGTCCCCTCTCCCACTCACAGGTAAAGACCCTGCCCCCTTCTTTTGACTATGTTTGTTCTAAATGTCCCCAGACACGTTTGATGAAATATCTGTATATGAAAAATCACACCTGTTTTTGCTCCAAATAAACCCAGTAACAAGTTGGGAAACCCTTTGGTTTTAAATTGCGCTCCAAAAATGGTCAGAAAAAATTTACTTGTATGTGTGTTTAAAAACATGTTTTTTTTACTGAGTAAAGCACAAAAAGGCTTAATTAACTTCGGATTAAATTAGCTCAGCAAAATTTGCTTCTTTGGGGGAAGGTTTCTTTTAGTGACCACTAGTGTTGAGCGTTTATTATCGACAAGTTAAATGGGCACAGTTTTTTGGTGATCAAAATTTTTTAGACACACGATATTTGGGTTTAAAATCGTGCATCATCTTTTAAAGATCGCGCCATATTCGGCGTTTCTGTCTTTTTTGGGCGGCCAGCAAAATAGTTTTACAAAAATAGAGCAGGGTGAGATTGTGTGCGAGGACATGCGGGGAAAGTGTATGGTTGGATTGGCTGGAAAAATCACATGCCCTCTTTTTTATAAAAACGCTTTTCTGTCGCTCAGTGTTTCAGCGTTCAGAGCAGAAGGAGTGCGCTCTGTTGTGTCCAAGCTCAGCGAATTATTATATTTTTCACAGAGAAACCTTATTTTAGCTGTGATCCCCCACAAAATTTTGTTAGTTAGAGATTGGAAGATTTTATGTAGTTAGGTAGGAATTTAAAGGGCATCTACCGTGTAAAGTCACGGGGGGGGAGCGGGGGGGGGGCCCCCGCGGGCGGGAAAAAAGACAAGCTTATAAAGAATAAGGGGTAAAGTTCACCAAAAACTTAGTGTAGGGCATTGCACTGCAAAAGCTTTTTTTTAAAAAAGTTTTTATTGAAATATTTTTTTTGGGTATTGGGCAGCCCGAACCCCTTTTTTTAAAGGAAACAATCTTTTTTAGTAATGCAGGTCTCTTTTTTTTTGGTGCAAAACTCCCTTTTATTATCGTAAACATTTCAAAATAGGGTTCATTTTTAAATTTTTTTCCCATTCCCCCCCTTTGTTTTAAAATTTTCCAAACCCTTTCCCCTTAAATTTGAATCCAGCAATTTTAAGTCACCACAGGAGAATTGAAAAAGGGGCCAAAAAAAAATTTGTATTATACAAAAAACATAGCAAAATACGTGTTTTTTGAACCCTTTTGGCGACTACGCTTTGTTCATTGAGGCAGCTTGCACTTTAAAAATTTTAATTTCAGCAATTTTATAGTCACCAAAGGGAATTTAAAAGGGCCCCAAAAAAAAAAATTTTTATTTTATGGGAAAAGACAAGCTCTATAAAGGGAAAATGGAAAAAAGTTTTACCAAGGCTTAGTGCAGGGATTTCACTGCAATTGCTTTCATTATTAAACAGTTTTCTATCGAAATATTTCCTGGGTTTTGGGCAAGGGCCCGAAATTTAGGGTTCCCCAATTTTTTTTCTAGTAACTTTAAAGGGGGTCTTTGTCAGGTGCAAAACTCCCTTTTTTTTTATAGTATTTCATTTCAGTTTGGTGTTCATTTTCAATTTTTTCCCCCTTTCCCCCGTTGGTTTTTAAACCCCCTTGCACTTTTTCATTTTGAATCCAGCAATTTTTTTGTCAACCCCGGTGAATTTAAAAAATTTCCCAAAAAAAATCCCTTTTTAAATTTTTGATTTAACAAGCTCTATAAAGAATACTGGATAAAATTTCCCACCAAGGTTTAAAGGGGCCGGGGGAAATTCCCATTTGCAATACCCTTTTTTAATTAAACATTTTTTCCCTATTGAAATATACCCTGGTTTATTGGGCAGCCGGGAACTTATAGGATACACATCTTTTCTAGTAATGGGTTCTTTTTGTTGGGTTTGGAAAAACCCCCACTTTTTTTAAATCGTATAAAATTTCAGATAGGTTTTTCATTTTCAATTTTCCCCCATTCCCCCACCTTTTTTTTGATTATTTTCCCCTTCATTTAAAATTTTGGGAATCCAGAAATTTTTAAATTAGTCCCCAAAAGGTAAATTTTAAAGGGGGTGAAAAAAATATCTTGAAATTATACGAAATACATAAAGATACGTTTTTTTTTTTATTTTGGGCGCATTTACGGGTTTTGGGTTTCATTGAGGCAGCTTGCACTTATTTTGAACCCAGAAATTTTTTTATAGTCACCCCCCAGGTAAAATTGATAGGTCCCAAAAAATACCTTTTAATCCCGAATACATTTCAATCATTTTTTTTACTTTGGCGCGGGCCCAGTTTTGGGTTGTTTAGATCTACTTTGAGTTAAAATTTGAACCCAGAAATTTTGTATCACCCAGGTGAATTGATGGTCCAAAAATCCCCTTTTTATTATCCGAATACATTTCAGATACGGGGTTTTTTTCACTTTGGCGCGGGGGCCTGCTTTGTTAAAAGATTATTTGCAGTTATTTTAAATTCCAGCAATTTTTTTGTTTTGAGGGATTTGAAAATTTAACGTGATTTGCCGTCTTTTAAAAAGAGCCCTTTCCCAAAAAAACTCTTCCATACCTCTAAAATTTTTTTATATTTCTGAAAAAAGGACGAAAATTCAGGGGGTTTTAATTGAGCAAAGGGGGGGGGTGGGAACATGGAGGCAGAGGTAGGGAAAAAGGGTGCTCCCCCAAGTGCTAAAAAAACCAAAAAACGCATTTTCCAGCAGATCGTCAGTTGCAGGACCGTCCCGGCCCGTCATCGCTTTTGGCCCGGGCCCCGTGAAAACTCAGTAACGAACAAACATCGCCAATCTGTCCCCTCAATGGTTAATGCAACCTCATCCACAGTTTACCCCCTCGTCCTCTCAAATCACGGCCCCCAAATGTCCCTCATCAGCATCACCCCCATCCGGGCCAAAAGAAGAAACCCCAAAAGTCAACTCGGTTAAAACCCCCCACTGTGGATAATCCATTTTCTGAAGACCTCTTTGTGACAAAAAATTTGGTTGGGGGGCAGAAGGGATGTTAAAAGAAACAAGACCAAAAAGGGGGATTTTCTTCTCTTTACGCCCCTTTTCGAGCCCTCAGGGGAGGAAAAAGAAACCGGTCAATCGGCAAAAATCCCGGGGGGTCCCGGGAACGCCTTGCAGGGCCCTCTGCTTGTAGCCCCGCAGCTTTCCCGGATGCAAGGGAATTTTCAGGACGGCCCAAGTCACCAGTGTTTTTAAGAGATGATGAAAGGAATTGGGGGATTTCCCAAAGTTGTTCCCTTTTTAGCAGAATTTGTTGGCGAGCCCCTTCATCACGGACGGGAGGAAGACGATGGGGTAAATGTCAGTCGGGGTTTCCCCCTCAAAAAGGGAGAGGGAGGTCGCCCGAAGTCCGCCCGATAATTTTTTCCGCCACCCCCGGGCATCGCAAACCCCGCCCTCGCTTATCGCCGTCAAAAAGGTTCCCGGACCTCTCCCGCCTTGGGCCCCCTTTTTGGGCCAAGCCCCTTTATTCCACCAGCGATGTCAAAATACCGCCTTTTTTTTTAAAAGCATAAGTAAGGCAAGAATTAGGGGGTTAACCCCCACCAAAATGTCTGTCACATTTAGCGGGGAAGCATGATTGAAATGGAAAGGGAAAAACTTAGCCAAAAAAGGCCAGACCCACGCCCCGGGCCCCCAACCAAACCCTAACCCCCCCTGTCTCCCCCTCCTCCCCCTCCCCCACCCCAAGGGTTTCCCCAGCTGCCCATGTCTCTCAGATTTATGAAACAGGGATCAGCCTTTCCCCTTCAGCCTCCACAGTCCCCGAGTTTCCACCACACCCCCAAGACCCATCCTACCCCTTCTCATTCCGCCCGTTTGACGACCTTTCACGCCCTAAAAGCGGCCAGTCCCAGCAGCCAGCCTTTTTGTTACCAGGTTTGGGAGCAGAAGAAACCTTTTAAACCCCAAAACCCTCTCAAAGCCAAAAAACCCGAATGTCGGAAATTTCCAGGCCCTTTTTGGGCCCTTTTGGAAATGTTGCCTTTCCGTCTGGGGGAAACACAGAGGGTTTTTCGCCACGTATGGCCCCTTGCCTGCCCCAATACCAGATGTCAAGCAGGCATTTCTTTCCCAGGAAAAAGCCCGTCCCCGCCCTGGCCAGGGCCCTGTTTTTCATCTAAAATTTCAAGCGCGTTGTCTGCATCTGTTTTTCGGGAAAAAAAAATCCCCCTTTTAAACCCCCGACCCCATGGATCGTAAAACACGGCCAAGGCCGGTATATCTCTGTTTACAGCTCACTGGGTGAACTGGGTTGGGGGGTCTCTGGTGGTGACGGTGGTCTCAGACTCGGCGCAAGTCTTCAAAAAACCCGCCGGGATGGTGCAGGGTTGTTTTCCCCCCAAAGGGCCCCTGGTGGATCACGTGCCCAGAGAAACCAGGCCGTGTTGAAATTAACTTCCCTTGGGGGAACCCTCCTACACAGGTCAGGAGTGGGGACGGGTTTTCCCCCAAAGAGACCGGGGCGCTTTGGGTGGGGGGACAAGAAACCCCTTTTGCCAGGCAAGGTTTTTTGGGTGTGCCCTTAATGGGCCCAAATTTTGCTGGCCGCCCCTTTTTAAAATTGGTAGGGGTGGGGGACATCCCCTTTCCATGGGGCATTTCATGGAACCTTTTTCGTCCCGAAAATTTTTTAAGAGCTTTCCCGGGTCTGGAACTGCCTTTCTGAGGAAAAGGGTCGAAGGGCTAAGTTCGCACTTTCCCCCGTTTTGCCCCCGCTTTTTCGCGCCTGGGTGCGTTGCAAAAGTCAGCTCGGCCCCCCCGTCAAAACCCTCTTTTTGTTGACGGGGGCAAACACGTTTGGGAAATTTCCCCCCCCTCCCCATTTCTCCCGGGATTGTGGGTAACAGCGCAAGGGCCAATTTTCGCAATTTCGAAGTGACACATGGCCTGGGCAAGCAGCGGGCGGACCTCCCGGGGGGTTTTAGCCACCGGGGAGTGGAGGCAAGGTGAAAAGGGGCTCTGCACCATCCTTTTTCCAGTTTTTTTAAGAAGCCACCAAAATGGTCAGTGGGGGGACAATGCCCTTGTCAGCTTGGGGCATTGTGGTGCTGTTTTTGTTCTGGAATGATGTTGGACACTCTGAAAAAAACAGGTCCCCCCAGCGCGGAGGAAGGGGAAAGGGGGCACAGATTTCGGGCACGGAGACTTTCTCTCCGTCCAAAAACCCCCAGGCTTTTACCCGTTTCACAGTTTCCCTCGGTTTATTTGGGGAGTGGTTGGGGGTCCAAAACTTTGTGCAAGGTGGGGCATC
>JAODAL010014492.1:0-87291 GCA_025379985.1 Phyllomedusa bahiana | reverse complement strand
AATTTTTTTTCCTCTATTGATCCCATAACATGAACCCATAGGGCATAAAACCATTTGCCCGTAAAAGAATATTTTTAACTTTTCCCCCAAATTTTTTGCAATCAAGCTGGATCTACATTATAACTAGTGTTAAGCGATTATTTATCGAAAATTTTGAAATCAGCACTATTTACTTGATGGGGTTTTTTTTTTAGATCAGGGTTTTTAGGTTAAAATCTGTGCATAATCTAAAAATATCGCCCATTTTCGGCGTTTTTTTCCGGGTCTTTTTTTGGCACCAGCAAATCATTTACAAAAAGAGCAGGTGAGATTGTGTGCGACGTCATGACGGGGATGTGTAGGGTTTTGCGATTGGCGGAAAAATCACATGACCCTTTTTTAACATAGAACACCCCCTTTTCCTTTTTCAGAATCGTGTCTGTCAGCGTCTCATACGTGGGACGGCACCCCCTTTCCTCTGTCCAAAACGCTAAAAGCAAACACTCAGCGAAATTTTTTTTTATTTTTTCACAGAGACAGCTCACTTTTTGGTGACCCTTAGAATTTTAAGGGCAACAAGACAAGCTCAAAAGGATCTGGATATTGTCACCAAAACTTTTTAACATTGCATCCCTTTATTGGATACAGATTTTTTTCCCTAGTAACTGCAGGTCTTTTTTGGGTGGGCAAAACTCCCTTTTTTATTCCTAACTTTTCAGATAGGTGTTTCTTTTTAAATTTTTTGCCCACCCAGTTTTTGTTGAAACCCCGCACTTAAATTTTGAAAACAGAAATTTTTGAAAAGTCACCACAGTTAAAAGGTCCAAAAAATACCTTTTTTTATTATCATAACATTTCAGATACTTTTTTTTTTTTTTTTCACTTTGGCGCAGGCACTGTTTTGATAGAGCCCCCTTCATTAAAATTTTAAAATCCAGCAACTTTGTAGTCACCACGGGTTTTTACTGTAGGTGCCAAAAATATTTTTTTATATCCGTATACATTTAAGACAGGTGTTTTTTTCACTTTTGTCACCCCAAGTTTTTTGTTTGATAGATCTACTTTGCATTAAATTTGAATCCACAACTTTGTGTCACCACAGTGAAAATGAAAAATAACAAAAAATCCCTTTTAATATCCAATTTTAACATTTCAAAAACAGTTTTTTTTTTTTCACTTTTGGTCAGTAAAGTTTTTGATGAAAAATTACTCTGCAATTAAATTTTTGAATCCAGCAACTTTGTACACCACAGGTGTACTGTTTTGGTGCCAAAAAAAACCTTTTAAAATCCGTATATATTTCAGATACATTTTTTTTTTTTTCACTTGGGGGTTCATAAAAGCTTTTTTTAAGATCTACTTTGCAGTTAAATTTTTGAATCCAGCAATTTTTGTAGTCACCCAATTTTACGGATGGGTGCCAAAAATACCTTTTTTTAATATCCGTATACATTTCAGACAGGGTCTTTTTTTTCCCTTTTTGGGGCGTCAACTTTGTTTTGATAGACACTTTGCTTTTTAAAATTTGAATACAGAACTTTGTAGTCAACCACGGGTTAAAAAGGTGCCAAAAAAACCTTTTAAAATATTGTATACATTTCAATACTGTTTTTTTTTTCACTTTGGCGCAGGCCACTGTTTTTGATAAAAGCCCCCTTTTGCATTTAAAAATTTAAAATCCACAATTTTTTTTTTGGTTTTGAGGGGATTTTGAGAATACGTGTTTTTGCCGCTTTTAATAAGAGATTTTTTCCAAACTCTTCCAAAAACCTTCTCAAATTTTTTTTATATTTTTTAACATGGAGCAAATTCAGGTGGTAAGCGGAAAAGAGGGGGGTAGGACATGGGGGGAGAGGTACAGAGAAGGTGCTCCTTCCCCAGTGCTGGCACAACACGCTTTCCAGCGATCGTCATTTGAGGACCGTCGGGCCGTCATCGTGGCCCAGGGCCCTGTGAATCCCAGTAACGAACATTCGCAATCTTTTTTCAGTGGTTAATGCAACTTGCATCCACAGTCTTACCTCCCGTCCTCCCGGCACGGCCACAAAATTCGTCATCAGCACATCAGCACCGTCCAACAAAAAGCAGCCCAAATTCAACTCTTTAAAACCCATCACTGTGGTAATCCTTTTTTCGAAACCTCTTTGAGACAAAACGGTTTTGGGGCCCCAGAAGGAAAATTTTTAAAAATCAAGACCCCAAAGGGGATTTTTTTTCTCTGCTCTGACGCCCATTACTGATGCCATCAAAGGAGGAGAAGAAGCCGTCAATCGGCAAAAACCCCGGGGCGTTGGCAACCCCCCTTGCAGTCCCCTACTTGAGCCCACGCTCCGGATGCAAATGTCAGGACGACAAAAATCACCTTTTTTTGAAATAAAGACGACGACATTGCGGATCCAACAGGGCTTTTTCAGCAGAATTTGCTTGCGAGCCTTCATCATGTGACGAGGAGGAAAGACGATGGTGTATTGACATACGGGTCCCCGCCCTCAAAAAGGGAGAGGGCATTCGCAGAAGCCCCTGTATAATATTATGCTAGCCACGGTCATGCGAAACCCAGCTTTCCTCGTTTATCTCCATCAAAAAGGTCCATGGACCCCTCAAGCCTGGGCCTTCTTTGAGCAACCTCTTGATGTTCACCCAGCGATGTCATATGCCGTCCCCGCTTTTTGGCCGTAAAACGCTAATTAGAGGCAGAGAACCTAGTGTTAACCACCACCAACATGTCAAGTCACATGCAGCAGAATCATGAGTTGAAATGGAGGCAACAAACTTGCCAAAAATGCCAGACCTGAGCCGGGCCTCCAACCACTGTCACACCCTCTGGTCTCCTCCTCCCCTCCGCCACCACCAAGCCTTTTCCTCAGCTGCCCATGTCTCTCAGAGTCATGATCAGGGATCAGCCTCCGCATCAGCCTCCACCCGCCCGAGTACCACCAGCACCACCAGAGACCCATCCTACCCCTTCTCCTTTCCCGCCAGTTTTAAACACCTGCACGCCGTACAGCGGCCATCTAGCACCCAGCCTTCTGTCTCCATTTTTGAAAAAGCAGAAGAAACATTTTAACCCAAACCATCCCAAAGCCAAAAGCCTGAATGTCGGCATTGCCAGGCTTTTGGCCTTGGAAATGTTCCTTTCCGTCTGGTGGACACAGATGGGTTCCCCACTCATGGCCCTTCCCTTTCCCCCAATAAAGATGCCGAGCAGGCATTTCTTTGCCAGAAAAGCCGTCCCTGCCCGGCCAGCCACGTTCAATCTAAAATTTCAAGCGCATTGTCTCATCTGTGGCCGGAAAAGCCCCCCCATCTCACCACCGACACATGGACTAAGAAACACGGCCCAAAGGGCCCCGTTTCTGTGACACTCACGGGTGAGCGGGGTGGATGCCCTCTGGGGTGACGGTGGCTCTCAGGCTCGGCGCACGCTCTTCAAAACCGCAGGATGGTGAAAGGGTCTTTCCCCCAAGGTCCTCTGGTGGCATCACTGCCCAGAGAAACCAGGCCGTGTGAAATTAATCTGTCTTGGAGACCGTCCACACACAGGTCAGGAGCTGTGGACGGCTCTCCGCAACGAAAACCAGCGCTGGCGGGGTTTGCCAAAACCTTGTGCCAGGCAAGGTGGTGTGCGATAACGGGCGAAATCTGCGGCCCCCTTAAGATCGGTAGGCTGGAGCACATCCCTTGCCGGCACATGTCATGAACCTTGTCGTCCAGAAATTTCTAAAGAGCTACCCGGTCTGGGCTGCCGGCTGAGGAAGGCCGAAGTCTAAGTTCGCACTTCCGCCGTTCGCACCCTGCTTCGTCCCGCCTGGCTGAGTTGCAGCGTCACTGGGCCCTCCCCGTCAACCGTCTCATTGTTGACGTGGAACACCTGGAATTCCACCTCCACATGCTCCAGCGATTTTGGCAGCAAGGGAATGCCATTACGCAGTACAAGTGAAAACATGGCCTGACAAGCAGCGGTGCGGACCTCGGGTGTTGAGCCACCCAGAGTGGAGGCAGGTTTAAAGAGCTCTGCACCATTCCCTTGCCAGTTTTGAAGAAGCCACCAAAATGGTCAGTGCGGACGATGCCCTTTTCAGCATGAGCATTGTGGTGATCTTAGTTCTGGAACGATAGGTGGACCCTCTGAAACAACAGGCCCGCCAGCGAGGAGGGGGAGAAAGACAAAGATGCGGACACGGGGCCTTTCTCTCCGTCAAATCCACAAGGCCCAAAAGTATTCACAATTTCATCGGTCTTCATTAGGCAGTGGTTCGGGGGCCAGAGCTTGTGCAAAGGGGGCGCATCAGCTTCAGGTGCATCAATCTCAGGGAAGTCGGGCTGTGTTGAAGTTTTGCCGGAGGGGTGAGGAGGGGGAGAGAGGAGGTATTCCCAGACACCGACTTTACCGACGTCCCTGCCTTGGAAAGAGGTTTGGGGCGAAATTTAGGCGGGGGAGGAAGAATAGGAAGATCAGTTTGCTAGTGCCCCTCGACCCAGAGGTTGGAAATCAGGCTCCATCTCTCACATGAGTGCGTGGATGCTCCATTTCCTCCAACATGATCCTCGCATTAAGGCCATCAAAATGAACAACAATTACTGGGTGGCCACCCTCCTGGATCCCCGGTACAAAACAAAACTCAGCACTTTCCTTCCACCCACCCAAATAGAGAGTAAAATGCAGGAAATGGAGACCTTGCTGATTGATCAACTGGAGACAACTGTTGCGACTGCTTCACGTTCCCCAAATGTCACGGTGGAACAACATCAGCGACGTGACAGCAGAAGAGTGCCAAGTAGCCGTACGGCAGCAGCAGGCAAGGTGGCAGAAGCCTAATGGTGACCTCTGCAAACTTGTTTACCACTCACCAACGCATGCAATGCATGGCACACATCCAACACACAGAGAGCCGCTTAAGATCATGGTGCACGACTATCTGCTCTCACACCGATTGTTTTTGTATGTGTTTCCGGACCCAATAGACTTCTGGATTTATCCAAAATGGACGAAGGCCCGAGCTGGCTCGTCACACCATAGAGGTGTTAGTCCTGCCCAGCAGCCCAGCGCATATCTGAGCGGACCTTCAGCACAGCTGAGGAGTCATTAACAGACAAACCATCCGGCTTTCCACAGATAATGTGGATTGTTTAGACTTTCATCAAGAGAATCAGGCAAGGATCTCTGATGATGTTGTGGACCAATTTGCGAGGTCACCGATATTGCCGGTCTACTTCACATTCCTTTTTTCAAACAGAAATGGGTCCCCTTGAAACTTTTATTTTAAAATGCATTTCTTACTGCAATTTTTTCTCTTTTCCAAACATGTTCATTTTGCTGGTTTTGCTGTGAGGAGACTGTAACAGACCCCAAGGTTTCATGACAACCACCGTATATCCAATTACTCACTTTATCTTAAAAAGTTTTCGCATGTCAATGGTTTTGATGGACATGTTGCTTGTGAGATACAGCTATAATTATGGTTCCGTTGGAACAGAAAGCGTGGCTGTTTCAGTGCATTTCTCCCCTCACAATTTTTAATAGTGCTGAGAATCCCTATTTATAATTTTTTGGGGGTCATGAGTAGCTGTGAGATACAACAAATAAGCATGGTCCATTGAACAAAATTGGCTTTAAGTGCATTTTTTTTTCTCCCTCACCATTTAATAGTGGCTGAGAATCATATTTATAATTTATTATGGGGTCAATGAAGCGGTGAGATACAGCAATAAGCATGGTCCCTTTATGGAACAGAAATGTGCTTTCTAAGCGCATTTCTCCCTCACAATTTTTAACAGTGGCAGAGAAGTCATATTTAATAATTTTTTGGGTCCTGCTGCTTTGAAATCAGCAATACTACAGGTCTATTATTAAAACTTGTTGTTTCACCAGACATTTGTTTCTTCACAATTGTCCAAAGTGGCTCATGGTCATTCTATTGAATTTTTGGGGGGCATTTTCCTTTGAAATGCAGCTATACTAACAGGTCCCTATTTATAAAAAACATGTTGTTTCTACACAGACATTTGTTTCTTCACAATTGTCCAAAGTGGCTCAAGGGTCATGCTTTTTAATTTTTGGGGCATTTTGCATTGAAATGCAGCTATACTACAGGTCCTCTAATTTATAAAAAATGTTTTTTCTAAACCGTCATTTGTTCTATCACAATTGTCAAGAGTGGCTCAAGGTGTTATGGTGCCTGTCAGAAACAGGAATAGTAGGACAATGTTAATGGACACATATATGCAAAAATTTGACTTGTTTTTTGCAAGAATCTTTAACAAAGCTATCAATTCCCTGTATAGATACAACCCATTTACAATACAGTTTAAAAAAAAGAGAAACAAAGCATGGTGGATTACCATCTATTTAAAAGAGTTTTTCTATGAATTTAAACTACTAAAAAAACTTGCATGTACAAAATAAGCTGGTAAAAAAATTCCTCTGAATGTACTAGGGAGGTACAGGAGAAACTTGACCAGATGTAGGTAATTCAGAGACATGGAGTATGGAGCACGACAGAGAACAAAGTACAGAGACCCAGTTGAGTAAATGAGAGAAAAATGATGCCAAGAAAAAGGCACCTGGTGGAACAGAGCTTAACCACCAGTGAATTCAAGTGAAGCCACTTGGTCCGCACTCAAACTGGAGGGGCCAGCGCAACCCAGGTCATGACTGTGTACTGAGAAGGCTGGAGTTTCACACACTTACCGCTTCCGCAGTCTCTTCAGCACGCAGTTTTCGATAAGCAGCGTCATCAGGGCAGTTTACCCTCGGTTACTAGATGAATGACGCCCAGCCTTGGCTCACACGGCACCCACTGTAACACCGCCCTGGGTCATGCTGTTGGGGCACAGGACAGGTAAGTCCATGTCCAGTTCAACTAAAATGTGGTTGAAAGACTCCTTTTGTTTCCGGCACTTTTAAATCTGGGTCAGACCGGTTAAATGTCATACTGTGTCCCAGACCAGGGACAGTAATAAGTCCAGTTCAACTAAAATGGTGGTTAAAAAGACCCGTTTTTCCGGCACTTTTTTAATCTGGGTTCAGACAGTTTAATAGGTCCATCACAGCGGTCCAGGACATTCTAGTCAAATGTCCAGTTCAACTAAAATGGTGGTTGAAAGAACGCTATTACCGGCAACTTTTTTAAATCGTGGTCAGACAGGTTTTAAACGTCATCTGCGTGTACAGGACAGATAAGTTATGCCAGTGAAACTAAAATGGTGTTCAAAAGACCCTTTTTCCCCGGCACTTTTAATCTGGGGGTCAGACAGTTGTTTAATGGTCATACGCGGTCCAGGACATTATAAGTCAATGTCCCAGTTCAACTAAAATAGTGGATTGAAAGACTCCTTTTCGGCACTTTTTAATCTGGGGGTCATGTCAGGTTTGGGCTCATGTGGCGTTCCAGGCAGGGATATTCAATGTCCAAGTATACAAGTAGAAATGATGATCAAAAATAAAACTGCCTTCCTGCAGCTTTTTAATTTATTGTGTGTGATGCAGGATTGTAAGGGTCATGCTGTGTGTACAAGACAGGATAGTGAATGGGTGTGACTTTTTTTCTGTGGCTTTTATAGCCCTAAGTGTTGTGCCTAAGATGTTAGCAGGTATCCATTTGACTGTTGTGGCTGTTTAATCCAGCTTCTCCCGCCTGTTTGGTGTAAGAATGAAGTGTGTTTAGCTCTCCTAAAGACTTTTAATGGTCATCGCTCATAATCGCCAGCTCACTATCGAAAAACCTTAGTCGTGAGGTGGCCGACTATCGACTATTGCCCGATGTCGATAGCCAACGTAATCGCCAACGTAATCCGGCATGAAAGATCGTCAGCGTTTTCTTTCTGGTGACTGAAGGGGCTTTCGGCCCGAGGAAAGTGTCCTGGGAACCGGAGTCCAATACCCTGAACCAAGATCTATTCGAAGTTTCCTTCAGCCTAAGAAGAGGGTGAGACCTAAGGGGGAGGGGTACTGTGCGGTGGTCCCGCTTCTCGGCCCCGGCCGCGGCTCTTGTGTCCCGTGTCCCCCCCCCCCCCCCCCCCCGGGTGCCTGCCGGGAGTCGGTTTTGGCCCGCCGCTGGCCCCCGGGGACAGCGGGGTTCCGCCGGCCCTGGGGAAATTTCACCTGACCTCGCCCCTTTGTCACGTCCCCCGCCCTCTCCCCGGCCGAGGCCGCGCGCCCCCCCCCTTTGGGGCGCCCCGGGTTTAGAAAATTTTTTAAACGTCCAGGGTCCCATATTTATGGGTTAAACTCCAAATCTTTCCCTTTGGGCGGATTTATGTTGCCTCGTCCCCTTTAAAAAAAAGCTTTTCCTTTAAAGGGTTTTTTTTCTTGCCTTTACGGGTTTTCCATCCCTTTTTCCCTATGTTTTTTCAAACTCTAAACCCTTTCGCCCCCCTGCCCTGATCTTCCTCCTGCCCAAACGACCACAAAAAACCCATTGCCCCACCCCTGCCCTTTCCCTTCCTCCCACGACAACGATTTCTTGGCTTAAAAAATTCGTACCCGCTCACCCCTCGGCGCCACCGCAACCCGCCGCGTCGGGGTGGGCGACCGGTTTAGAACCCCGCCGCAGCAAGTCCATCCCCACTTTGGGGGCAGGCCTGGGGGAAAAACGGGGACCCAAATTTTGATTCTGCTCCCGGCGGGGTTTGTTCCCATAGTTTTTGCGGTGGTCCATTAGATCCACAACCTAGCCTTACAGTTAAAATCCACCATGGATCCCCCCCAAGGTGCCCCTGCCAAGTCTAGCGGATCTCACCCCAATTGTCGCCCCAAAGTCGCAGCAATCATGCAACAAGCCAAAGAAATTTTGGGGTTCAGCTGTCCCCCAAATTATGCATCAAAGTCTGGCGTCCCACAGAAAGAAAACCTCCCCTTTTTCCCCGCTGGTGTTTCCCCAACCCCCCGGGCCCTCCCTAGGGGTTCAGTCTTCCTCTCCACACTGATGTTGCCGGGGGGGAGGTAACGACGGATGCTGGTCATTCTTTCGGGGTTTCCCCGCCTTCCTGGGGCTCCGGCTCCGCCGGGGAAATTCATTCTGCCCCTGGTGTCTCGCTATCGCTTGCCAGTGACCCGTCTTTAGAAGCCCTTTTGTTATCTTTTTCCCTCAGTGGGGAGCTTCTTAGGGGGACTCCATTCAGTTTATAACCCCGGGCCAGTGACCCTCGGTTTGGGGTTTCCCCCACACGGGGGAAGATCTCCTTTTTTGTCCCGCCTCTTGCTTCTTTTAGCGATCCTGTTGGGGGTTCCTGGCTTTCAATGTCATGCCCCAAAGCCCTTTATTGGAAGACAGGGTGAAGGGCCTGCGTGGGAATCGGAATTTTCCCCTGGGGATCTCTGTTTGGTGGACCACGCCCCGGGGTCCATCTCTCCTCCCCAGTGTCCCTCAAGCCCCTAAAAAAAGGTCTGCCAGCGGGGGGTACCAGGTTTTGGAGATGTTTTTCTCCGGGGAAAAAAACGGCTGGGGAAGGGACCACCCCATTGGCCGTTTGACTGTCCCATAGACCTCCTTCCCAAACCAGTCCCCCATGGGTAGGGGCTACCCCCTGTCGTGGGCCCCAGACCCCAGGCCCCTGTCGGCCTAACCCTTCAGGAGAATTTTTTTGAAAGGGTTTTATTTCACAAGTCCTCCTCTCCTGCCGGGTGCTGGATTCTTCTTCGTCCCGAAAAAAAAAACGGGGGGGCCCCTTCGGGCCTGTATTGAAATTTCAGGGGGCTAAACAAGGATCACGGGGGAAAAACCCCTACCCCCTATTTTCCCCCGATTTCTTTAGCCTTTGTTTTTTCGTGGAGCCAAGGTTTTTTTAAACCAAAATTTGGGCCCACGTGGTACCCATAACCTCATCAGAATTCGAGGGGGGGGGCCATGGGGGGGAAAAAGGGTTTTTAAAAAACACCGGGGGCGGGAAATTTTGAGTTTTCCTTTGTGATGCCTTTTTTTGGGGGTATGCAACGCCCCCCCGTTTTTTTCAGGGAGTTCGTCAAAGACGTTTTTTTCGGGACCTTTTCTTGTTTTTACCTGCGTCCATATATCTGGCGATATTTTTGGGGGGGGGGTTTTTTTTTCCCCCCGACATAAAAACTCATCGGGGACCAAAATACGCCAGGTTCTGCGTTTTCTGCGGAACAACCCAAATGTATGCCAAACTGGAGGAAAGGTCATTCCACCAGGCCCCGCCTTCCTTTCCTTGGGTACATAGTCCCCCGAAACGGGGGGTCTGAAAATGGACCCAAGATAAACTTTTCCGCGAAACCAGTAGTGGGGCCCCGACCTTAGGTTTTTTCGGGATTTAGGCTTCCCAGGATTCCGGGCCCAAATTTCTACCGGGAGTTTTTTTCCCCACTTCTCACCTGGTGGCTCCCATCGGGCTTTTCACCCGGAAGAACGCCCAATCCAAAATGTTGGCCCCCTTCTGCTGGGAAGCATTCTCCCAACTGAAGACAGCGTTTTCCTCCCACCTTTTTTTGGGGGCCCTTTCCCGGGTCCGGGGGGGAAACACTTCAGCCTAGGGGTGGATGCCTCTTCCGTAGGGGCAGGGGCGGTCCCCGACCCAGAAGGGCCCTGAAGGCAAAAACTGTCACTTTTCGGGGGGTTTTTTTCCCAAGCCTTCTCACCGGCAAACAAAAAATTTTGCCCCTTTAGATCGGGAGCTGTTGGCCAAAAAAATTGGGGCCCCGGAGGAGGGCGGGCATCTGTTGGGGGGAGCTCGAATCCATTTTTACGTCTTCACAGACCCTAAGAAAACTCAAGACGGCCCCAGGTTTTTTTTAAAACCTCGCCAGGCCAAAGTGGCTCTTTTTTTTCTCACTTTTTTATTTTAAGATCCACTTTCCGGGGCCACCGGGGGGGGGGGGAAAAATGTCAAGGCGGATTTTCCCTCTTTCCCCTGCCTTTCTGAAATTACCGGGGGAAAAAACCAGTAACCCCCGCACAAACATTGGTCCTGAACGCTGGTTTCCCGGTGGCCCCCTGTGGATCTCCGAGCGTTCCTCCCGGGGTAAAAAACCCACGTGCTTTCCCCCACTCAGGAGAATTCTGGAATGGGGGGGGCCCTTTGTTTTGCTTCTGGCCGGCCAAACCCCGGGGTCGGGGAAAATTTTACGTCCTAATCTGTGACACTAATTTGTGGCCAACTCCCGCTCCAAGATGTCAAGGACTTCGTTTTTCTCCTGCCCCCCAAAAAGGGGTGCCCAAAACAAAAGGGCCCTCACCACCGGCGCGAGGCCTTTTTGTCCCCCCTGCCTGTTCCGGGTCTCCCTGGGGCACACATAGGGTGGAAAATTTTATTTAAAGGGGCCTTCCTTCTTCCTAGGAAAAATCCGGGCAACGGTTTGGTCACGACCGATTTTTAAAAAATGTCCCACTTTGTGCCGCTTCTGGTTTTTCCCTTCTGCTCCCCAAAATTTTGGGGGGCCAAATTCTCCATCACATTTTTTTTTAGCCTGCATGGTTTTTCCATCCCCCATCGTCTCCGATCGAAAGGGGTCCAATTTGTTTCTAAGTTTTGGGGTGCCCCATGTTTCCCTTCCCCCCTAAAAAAAAAAAAAAAAAAAAAAAAAAAGCCAAAAAAAAAAAAAAAGAAAAACACCCCCGACCTCGCTCCTGTCCCCGTTTCCCCGCCCTTGCCGGCCGAGGGGAAACCCCGCCCGCTCCCCTTTTTTTGTAAATTTAAAGGGGCCCGCGTTCCCCCTATTTTATGGGTTTTACTTTCCCCAATCATTCCCTTTCTGGGGTTATGTTGCCTCGTGCCCTAGAAAAAGCGTTTTTTTAAGTAAAATTCCCTTTCCCTTTCCTGTACAGACCTCCCTTTTTACGTTTCTCGCTCAACCTCTGCCGCCTGCCCCCGATCCTCCCCGCCTGTCCACGACCACGAAACCCTTGCCCCCAGCCCCGACCTTTTCTGCCTGCCCCCCGACTTTCGATTCTTGGGCTTAAGATTCTGTACCCCCGCTGCACCCCGGCCGCCACCCAAGCCCCCCGGGTCAGGGAAGCGAAACCCCGGGTTTTGAATCCTGCCTGGGAAGTCCATCCCCCTTTGGGCAGGCCCCTGGTGAAAAAAAGGGGCCTACTTAATTCCGCTCCCTGGCCCCGGTTGGGTTTCCATAGCTTTTAAATGGGCCAGTTGATCCCCTATTAGCCGTTTAAAAGTTTCCCCCCAATTTTTTAAGTTTTCCCCTTATATAAGAGAAAGGGTTTCGTTAATGACGGGCCCCTTCAAAAAGTTTGTTATATCCTTTTAAACGAATGCCCGAGCATGCATACTCCCTTTAAAATTGGTTTATAGCAATCGGGGGAAAAAAAACAGAGGGAAAAAAAAAAACCAGTAAATTTAGAAAATGTAATGTATTCAAGGTTACCATCATTCAGAGCATCCATCATTTTTTCTCCCTCATTAGGGATTTTTCATATATTGTCCCTTGATTAACTTCTTGGTTATTGCTTTTGTTTTTAAAGGGGGGGGAGTGACGGGAGGGAGTTGGGACACATGTTGAAAGCAGCACTTTTATTAGAAATACCACAGAGAAGTGGGGCCATCCTTTTCAGGGCAATGTCTCCAATTTTAGGCAGTGTTAGAGAAGGCTGATAATAGGGATTTGGCAATATATCTTTTCTGTCCCCTTCTCCTACTCTTGTTGGCAGTGACCAGACTTAATGGGACGTGGTGTATCATCTTCATTGACTGGTCTTTAGAATACGGGAACCGTTCGTGAAACAAGCAAACTTTGCAATTAGATGTCATTAGAACAAAAGCTGTCTTGTATCACAGTATTCATTATCTTCTTATACTTATCCAGTCATAGGTCGGATCCCTCCTCCTTACATTTCAATAGCTGGAGCTCATTTACATTTGTTCAGCCCCTGGTTACTATTCACAGGATGTTGAGGCGGGGCTACCTGGCTAGGTGAAGCATTCTGTCTCTCATCACTCAGAGCAAGGGACCAGGCACCATTTTTACTTTACTCAGCCAGAAGAAACAGAATAAACAATGCAGGGCGGTGTTCCACAATCAGGAAACAAGCACAATTGTGTGTCGATCCCTGCCTGGACTCAGAAGTTAGGGGCTGTAGCAATTTCTCTCTCTGCACACCTAGACAGAAGAAACAACTGCAGCAGATTCTACAGTCAGAAAACATAACAGTTGTTGTCATCGGTGCTAACTCTCCTGCAAATAAAAGGGAGATCATTGCAAGCGCTGTTGCCGTTCATAGAAAAGCTGGATTTAACTGTAACAAAATCTCCAGCTGTGAGAGGAGAAGAGATCAGTGCTCTGTCTAGTATTGAATGCATGTTCGACTGTGTTATGGTATGTATACAGCTCTTATTAATAAGGACTTGCATAGGGAGAGACACAGTGACATGTGGGACTCAGAGATGGGGGGGGGGGGGGAATGTCCTTAGGAGCCAGCATGACAGTGTAAGGGGGTCGGGGAAATGATGTCACCCAGCTAGGAGGGAAAGAAACGCCCCTGCATTTCTAGAGTTGAGAAGCTGAGAGCAGTATGAATCAGCCGAACTAAAGAAGCGATACTGAACTCTGTGATTGTATGAAACAGTAAGTGGACTGTATGGAACAAATTTAACAGTGACTGTAAAGTTGCACAACATCTTTATAATTTGTTGTCATCTGCTTCTATTAAGCAGATATTGTTCTGGCCCTGTGTTATTGATATCTTCATTAGGTCAAAAGGTGTCCTGGGCTTTAAATATATAAAATATGAAACATGTTTAATGCTTTAGATTGAATATACTCTCAGAGACCATGGTGCATGGAGCCATTGAATATTGGCACTATTTGTTAACATAAGGGATGCATATATAATTCATGCTTGTTGGGAAAAATGCTGAAACAAGCAATGTCTCCCACTGCCTGCACCTGTGGTCTTTTAGATCAGAGCCCGAGAATCAGATACGTGCCAGGTAATGACCCCTCTTTTCACAGTAGAGTAAATAGGATATAGCATATAAGCATATTTTATGCATGATGTAATAATATATCAATATAGATTACCTATAACAATTCTAGAATAATAATTTATAACTGTGGGTTACTTCTGTCTTTTTCTACTTGCCTGAGGACTGAAGTACCGTATAGTTATAGTGTTGATATTCTTGCTGTAAAAGTCATACTTAATGCTGTTGTTCTTCCACTCCTGAGCTTTGAAGAATTTGCCATACTACTCTAGTAATCTCCAGAGAGCCATAAACAACAAGACTATATATTAACAATGACTTCCATTACTTTAGATGAAAGTGTGTTACACTCGGATTAAAGCTTGTCAGCCTAATATGCTATTGATTGCAAGTATGTGTCAGGGCATAAAACAGCAAGTAACTCTATGTAATACCTACTAAGCCTTAATTGTATATGGCTCTAGCTGGCCATCTTTTTCAGAAATCATTCTACTTGGCAATAATACAACACACATTCAATAATGTAAGCAGATATTTATGATGTTACTAAACACAATCATAGACACATATTTTATATTTTTCCAATATTGAAACATACATACACAGATAATTGTTGCATTGGTAACAATCCTTATGGTTGAATGTTTACAATGAACCACAAAGGAAATTCTCAGTGTTACCATTGAATGTTTTTATTCACTGTTTTAATTTGTACACCAATACATGGATTATTCTGAAATATGGCAGATGTTGCTGTCCTTATAGGAATCTTAAAACGCTCCTTAGAAAGATGCTTTGTTAATCCTTTGGGTGTTCATTCAAAATAAATGGGCCATACCTAATATGACACAGTGGGTGCATGTGCTCTGCACCTATGCAACAGCTCTTATTCTTAGCAACAGGATGAGTGGAGTCCCAAGCCAGTGACCTACTCTATGACATCTATATGCCCTAATATTTTCTAGGAATACCGAAATTAGATGATGTTATAAGGATTTACATAAATTTAGAATATGTCAATCTGCTCACTTTAGCTTATTGCTCTATACATGTCTTACTGCAGATTTAGATAGCAGACAATGTTCAATGCTGATCAGGTTCATTTTAAACCAAGTGGAAGCCTATTTACAGGAATAACAAAAGGCAAGAATGTATAGCAAAATAAATATGACATTTATATAAAATACATTTTATGGTTTGGGTTAAGGTGTTTTCACACAGTGCATTTTTGGTGCACAGCAATTAATTACTGCTTAAAAATAAAAAACATCCATAACAATTGCACTTGTTGCTGAAAGACACTCTTAAAAAACTTTTTATTTTTGCAAATACTTTAGTAAAAAAATAAAGGGCCACATGCATGAAACTGTCTAGGGTCTAAAATTCGCTTTGTTGGCCACATAGCAACCAGAATCAAGAGCGGCCCTCTCATTTTCTTCCAGAGCACTATATGAATGAAAGGGGCGCTCTGATTGGTTGCTACTATGTGGCGCTACAAAGCAAATTCAAACCTAGACAGTTTTCAATACATTTGGGCCGCAGGTGCTGTTTTTTTTAATTAGCAGTAAAAGTCTGTATAAGGGTTGATGCAACCTTTTCTTTCAGGTCTGCTTGCAGGGAGCCTAGGAGGAGTAAGCAGTGTTAAACCCTTTCCTTTTTTTGGTGGCGGGTGCTGTATGGTGGCCACTTTTGGGCTTGTGTGATGCTGGTTGCTCGGTGTGTGGTGCAGGCAGGGAAGTCGTGGGAGCTAAGGTCAGGCTGCAAGTGGGGGCTGATGTGTTTGGGCCATTGGGCTGTGCACCCTCATCTGTAGTGGGTTTTTTGCAGTGTGGCTGTGGCCGCCATGCAGTGCTGCTGACCATTTGAGTAGGGACCCACTTTTTTAGAGGTCGCCGTGAAGTGTGGCGAGTGGGCATATATCGTTTTGATCAAAAAGTTTATAGGAACCTCCTGTTCTATTTTTTGTAAAGTTTTTGTGAAGTAGAGAAGCATTAGAATAACGTATTGTGTAAGGATGTGCGGTCCATGCCTCTCCCTTGCAGATTTGAATTTCATACGTGTTGCACTTTATTTCTACAAAGTAGCAAAAAAACAAAAGTTTTTTAAGAGTGCTTTCACATAGGGCCACATGTATGAAAACTGTCCAGGTCTAAAACTACTTTCGTTTACATAGCAACAATTTTTGGTGCGCCCTTTCATTCATATAATGCTCACAGGAAAAAAATATGAAAAGGGACTCTGATTCAATTTGCTATGGGGCAACAAAGCTGAAGTTGTTAGTTAGGTAGATTGTTTTTGTTGTTTTGTTTTTTCTTTGCAGTAATTAATTGATGTGCATTTCTGCAAAAAAAAAAAAAAAACAAACACACCAAAAATGCACCAAAAAACTACAGTTTTCATACATGTGGCCCAAAATGTAACTATTGAAATGTAACTAAACATAAAGCTGTGATGGAAGGAAATAGGAGCTAGTTGTTTAGTTTACTTCAGCTTTGAGTACAAGAAAAAAACAATCTGTCAATCTGGGAATAAAAAACTCAATCAATGTATATATTATACAATGCTGACCACACTGATGCATTGTGTAATTGGTGATGCCACTCTGCTGTGTCTTATGAGCAGCACGGGTGCTGTTTATCTTTCATGCTGACAAATGTTTACTCTTCAGAGCTTTGTAGCCTTATGTCCTGCTTTTAAAACCCCACCATCACCAATGTCTCCTTAACAAGCTTAGCTAGGAAATGCTGTAAAACTGTAGGGGGTTCACTGCTATGAAAAGCAGGCTCTGTGACGCAGCCAGATGGGAAAACTTCTTTTAGGGAATATAATACATGATCAAAATTCAAATGAATGACGGTCCCTATGGAACTGTATGTCAGTCATTAAAATTATTGGCTGACCATAAAATGAAAGATGGGATGGGTCCACCACTGTGAGAACCACTCCTATGATGTTAATATTCCCCAAATGGGGTGTCAGGGATAGTCAGGGCACACACAAAGACACAGATGAGGGAGGCCCTGACACTGGTCCAAACCTCTGTGCCTTTTGGGGAAACCGACTCCTTACCAGGTCGGCCACAACCAGAAGACTGATCAGACTGCTCTGAGTAAGTGAAACACAGATGAAGACAAACAAACACGGAACAAACAAGAGTAGTCAGGCAAACCAAATCAGTAACAAACGGGCAGCACAGTACAAAAATGTGAGACAAAAGAATAACCAGGAACCAAGCAAGAGTCAGAGAGCACAGAAAGTCAAATGAGAATACAGGCGAACTATAGGGAAAGGAAACCATATAGCAGGCAAAGAAGACAGGAAGCAGAGACAATAAATAGGGAAGGGGAGGACGAAGAGCAGAAGTGATAGGAAGAAGGAACTGTCAATCACCAAGAGAATCAGTTAACCCCAAAAGTGCTGGAAGGTTTCTAGCCACAGGCATTGGACAGAAATCAATTAGACAACAAAGTTTGCAACCAGTGTTCACACTAAGAGAAAATGGAATGGGCGAAGCCACAGTTATGGTTGCAGCGGCCGTGGCCGGTGACCAGAACCCGATGCAGAGGGTCTGCCTGGCGCTAACGTGACAAAAGGCATGTGGCCAGGGATTGTGATCATGAATTCAGCCTTTTCTACTTTCTACTGCGCAATCTTTTAGTTGATTCTCATGCTTGTTACTAAGATATGTTCGCCAGAGAATAAACATTTGATCAACAGAGCCAATTCTCAGGTGTCAAATTCTAGACATGCTTCAAGAAAGGTGACAACTAGGCTATTTACAGTAAATGTTCAATTCTTATTTAAAACTAACGCTGTCAATAGAATTTAACCAACTATATCCAAGCATTGGAAAATAAAATAGAAAACGTGTCAATGATTAAAGGAAGACAGGGAAATAAGAATTGAGTAAGAACTTACAGTATCTGCATCAGCATCAGGGACATTTAAGTGGGTCCACTTCCTGTCCGACACTGGCTTGGCATTCTTATAGAAAGAAGAAGAGTACAAAGCAGCAATGAACAGAATTAGGAACACACACAGCAAGAGAAAAGCCAAATGTAGCATAAAGCAAATGTATAAAAACTGTATAAATGCGATACATGTTTTATGCGAGAAGCTTATGGAGTAACAAATCCACCTCCTCCTAGTAGATATCAATGAGGCCACTAGACAAACAAGGTCACCAAACTATATCTCATTAATATCATGGAAATTGATATAAGGTAAATTTGGACATTGGATATTCATATTAGTTAGTTAATTGATAAGGCCCTAATTAAGTCACCTTTCCCGCTTCTGTTGCTGGTATCCATTGAGATACAAGGCATGCAGATGCTGAATAGCAAAGAGTCATAAAGAACTATAAGGCAAATATAATCCCTTTTGAAATATGCTTGCTCTATTTCCCGATCATATACACTTGTACATGTATGAATGGGGCTACGCCAGATATCTGGCGTCTTTTCAGCCCGATATCAGGCGCAGCCCTGTTCGCTACATGTTTAAAAGCCCCGCACGCCATTATCAGTGCACGCCCGCGGCACTCTGTAATGTGCCCGATCTTGGGGGGTATACGGGAAGCGGGGCGCACTAGACCTATAGCGAAGCTATAGATTTATAAATGCAACGGCATTTCTAGACGCATTACTTCTGCAACAGGTAAATCACTTTCAAAGTGGTATACCTGAGCCAGGAGTGTCGTACTAGCGCCAGAATGTGCCTGATTTATGACCCACTGTAGAGTGGGTTCATAAATCAGGCACATTCTGGCCTATTATTATGTGCCCTTTGTATCTGGCTCTAATATATAGGACCTCAATTTTACGTATCGCTTGTGCTGGAGTGTATAATCTGGGCGCCTTCACATTCGCCCCATCATCTTGTAGAATATATATATAAAACACTCCTAAATATTTTATGAAATCTCCATTAATTTATTCTGTGAAAAAAAAATTTCAACAAAGTGTCTTGCTATTGAAGTTTCCCCAAACCTATCTTTATCCTGTCTCTCAGTTGTTTTTTGTAGATTACCGCTCAGTCTGAAGACCCTCCGAGCTAGGAGACTGCTTTATTAATCTGAAGACTACTCCACGCCAGGAGATCGCTATACTTACTGAGGATACTCCACGCCAGAAGTTTACATCATAAAATCGCAAGTGCTTTATGACTTTTTATTCTTCCTACATAGCTTTATGCATTTTATAGTTGAAAATTTTTTTTTCACAGAATAAATTAATGGAGATTTCATAAAATATTTAGGAGTGTTTTATATATATATACCCTTTGTATCTGGCACATAAAGTGTATATGATTGGGAAATAGAACAAAGGTTGTCTAAATGAGACTGATTACTCCACCACGGTATACATTAAGATTCCCTATCCAAGGTATCCAGATGCATACAACTGACGGTGGATAAAAATGTGATGTAAATGGGGCCTTAATGAACTAACTAATATTATTTGTCGAAAAGTATTCAGTCAGTATGCTGGCACCTGGAGAAATTAGCAGAAGGAAGTTTAGAATTGTAAAAAGCAATTGTAAAAGATGTAAAGATAGCCATAGATGGGCACAGTTGCCCCTGATCTGATAAGCATTCTCGGTAAAGCAATATGAATTAAAGATTACAGAATGCATAAACCAATTCATGCCCACAAATTGTTATAATATATTCTGTATGCAGTGCAATATTCTCAAAGTCATAAATACAATAAATCAGTAATTTAGTAAGCTGCAAAAGTCTGTTTTATTGTATGCGTTGAAAGATATAATGAGCAGAATGATTTACCATGTGGATAATGGTTTTCATTATTGCCAATATTGTACATTTGCATTGATGTACATCTGCACATGCTAATAGCAACAAACCATAAACCTGTTGTCACAGATGGACAAAAGTCTGATGGTCACAAATCATAACTTTAGTACTCTACAGTAGACATATGATGATTAACAGTTATCATTTACAGTCCAATGTTCTAGGAGCAGCACATACCAGATTGGATATCTACTGCCCTAGTAAACTATCCAAACATCAAAAATGACAAACATCCTTATGTTCCAAACATTTACAGGTAATGGCACATCAGAAGATCTGGCTTGGTAAATAAGAGTTGATTAGGAAGAACATTTGGACTTGGGTAAAGATCTTCCTGCCAATATGAAGTTGTTTCAGTTAAACAAAAAGTTATTTACCCAATCATCACAGATGCCGAGCCAAACATATGTAATCTTTTTGCACTATTATTTCAAGAATAAATATTTTACAAGAATTTGGAGGAATGCAGATCCTTCTATGATCTACATACTACTCAGATTTGAAGACACTGACACTTCAGCCACAGCTAAAGTTGTACATGAATTATTTGATTTTTGTTTTCTGTATTATTAATTACATTCCTCATAATTAAAATTGCAACACCAAGAAAGAAAAATCTTTGATTTTTGGAAATCACATAATTAATAGATATGTTAATATTATGAAAATAATAAAAATTGAATCAAAATATTCAAAACATCTCGACATATTCAGTATTGAAAATGAGCACCGCTGCTGGCCGTCCAGCGCATAAAAGCGCTGGACGGCCACATGTAGTAATAAGAGATAATGTTCCAAATGGCCAAACAAATAATAATAAAAATAAATGTGAAAACACACATTTAAAATACTGTGGCAGAGTGACCTTATTTGGTCGCATGGTGCTGCCACTAGGTGACGTACAGCAGGTCATCTGCTATAAACGTGCCACTGAGGGCCTGGTCTTGGTGGGGGAAGCATGTTTCTGTATGTCAGAAACACTAGGATGCTGATACCTGTACTATTGCGGCTGATGCCCAGCCATTATGGGCTGGCTTTTCCTGGATCAGCTGCAGTTGGGTGTGTGGTTGTTCCCATGTTCCAGGACAGGTTTTTGGCAGGTCCCTGAAAGGCTATAAAAGGCCTGTGTCTGCAGTTTATCAGGGGGTGTGGTCAGCTGCAGTTTGGAGTGACAGGGGAGCTTGTGAGAGGAGGCTCTTACTCCCAGGCTTGAGGAGCCTGAACCAGTGGAGACTGGTGAAGTGATTACTGGTGGTGCTGGATGGTAGATCCAGACCACAGGTTAGAGAAAAAATCTAATGCATTTAGTTAGTGGCTAGATGGCCAAGGATTTTGTTTCAAATTTTGTTTTGGTTACCTGGAAACTGTGCCCAAGAATAAAGCTGTCTGAGGCCAGTTTAAAAAACAGAAGCCTGATGTCGCGTGCCTTATGTTTGTGTGCCATCCGTTCTACCAAAGGATGGCGAACCGTGAGCTGAGTGACCCCCTGAGACTGTCCAAGATGGTGGCTGGATAAGAGTGAGTCATCACAATACTTATACAATCAATAAAGTCTATAAAGACAATTTAGCCAATAGTGAGCCTAATGAATAAAAAAAAGAACTGGACAACCCCTTGAAGCTATCTAGTAACAAGAGCTGACACCACTTTAAAGTAGCCTTACAGTGGCATGTTAGTTTCTGCCAACACCTCTGCACCCTTCTTTTCACAGGACTTTGGTCCGCAGTCATGGAAAATGAAGGGTAGGGTATGTCTTTTTTTTTTTTTCAATTGAAAATTTATTGTAATTTTTCAAATACACAAATAACATCAAAGAACAGATATTACAGAGTTGCCACTTCAGTGGTTCAAAGCAAGGATCTACCACTAATCTAAACTTAGAGGACATCTACAGGCTGTTGCCTCATCAGAGTACAGAGTAGTACAAATCTTCAATCCTCAAAATAGGAAAAATGAACCTCGCGATATAGAAAACTATGAGCTAACACTCAAGGACAGACCACAGTTAACAAGACAAACATACAAGAGGAAGACACAACAAGGGGGAGACGGGAAGGAAGGGGGGGCCTCTGAGGCCACTAGCGATTTTTCAATGTAAAGCTTCACGCAGGGTTAATAATCCAATATGTGTCCCAGAGGGACCATGTCCTATCAAAGAGATCCAGTTTGTCGTGTAAAGAAGCTGTCAGTTGCTCCATTCGACGTACCTCCCTTACTCTATGTATCAAATCCGAGATTCCAGGAGGTCTTTTTTGTTTTTAATGCTGCAATTATGTAGATGAGTAAGGGGTTTCAGGGAAGAGACTCATTTACAGAGGGCCTCATTAATCTCATATATTCTGAGCTTCAAAATTAATCATTTTCTCAGTGATTTTGACTTTGGCTGGCAATTTAATTACTAAGCACAATAGGTAGACACCTTCACAAAGGGATAAAATCTCTTCATAATTACAATGATAAATAGACAGTGGTGACAGGACCAACTACAGCTTTTACAGAATATCTGCTTTATTTGTGGGGGGTTTTATGTTCACTATTCAACATCTATATACCACAGAGTTAAACTGGGAGATACTCTCAGAGAATAAAGCTCTAGTCCTTCACAGTCTGAGTCCTACTTGGCTTTGTTTTGCAAAAAGCTATAATAATATCATGATCCAGTGACAATGACATATATAGATAATTAAGCTGTGACTACCCGATTAAACACCCCCATTTTTCTTCTCTTGACTTTAGTTAAATAGTACATAAAATAGAGGTAAAATGACTTGAAATCAACAATTATTTTTACATTTTACATTTGTTTTCGAAGAAATTTTTCTTAAACTTTTCTATTACTCTGATTAAAAATTTCAGAACATGTTGTATGGTTTTGTATACAAGATACAACTGAAGAAGTAGGGAACTAACTGAGCATAATTGTACAAGAGGTGCAGAGTTAGCATTCATACAGTGGGTACGGAAAGTATTCAAACCTCTTAAAAATTTTCACTCTTTCTTTCATTGCAGCCATTTGGTAAGATCCAAAAAGTAAATTTTTTTGCTGATTAATGTACACTCTGCACCCCATCTTGAAAGAAAAAAAAAACAGAAATGTAGATATTTTTGAAAATTTATTAAACAAGTAAAACTGAAATATCACATGGTTTTAAGTATTCAGACCCTTTGCTCAGTATTGAGTAGAAGCACCTTTTTAGCTAGTACAGCTATGAGTCTTCTTGGGAATGATGCAACAAGTTTTTCACACCTGGATTTGAGGATCCTCTGCCATTCTTCCTTGCAGATCCTCTCCAGTTCCCTCAGGTTGGATGGTGAACATTGGTGGACAGCCATTTTAAAGTCTTTCCAGAGATGCTCAATTGGGTTTAGATCAGGGCTCTGGCTGTGTCAGTCAAGAATGGTCACAGAGTTGTTCTGAAGCCACTGCTTTATTAATTTAGCCATGTTCTTAGGGTCATTGTCTTGTTGGAAGATGAACCTTCGGCCCAGTCTGAGGTCCACAGTACTCTGGAAGAGGTTTTCCTCCAGGATTTCTCTGTAGTTGGCTGCATTCATCTTTCCTTCAATTGCAACCAGTCGTCCTGTCCTTGCAGCTGAAAAACACCACCATAGCATGTTGCTGCCACCACCATGTTTCACTGTTGGGATTGTATTGGGCAAGTGATGACCAGTGCCTGGTTTTCTCCACACATACCGCTTACAATTAACACCAAAAAGTTCAATATTTGTCTCATCAGATCAGAGAATCTTATTTTTCATAGTCTGGGAGTCCTTCATGTGTTTTTTGCAAACTGTTTGCGGGCTTTCATATGTTTTGAACTGAGGAGAGGCTTCCGTCGGCACACTCTGCCATAAAGCCCCAACTGGTGGAGGGCTGCAGTGATAGTTGACTTTGTGGAACTTTCTCCCATCTCCCTACTGCATCTCTGGAGCTCAGACACAGTGATCTTGGGGTTCTTCTTTACCTCTTTCACCAAGCCTCTTCTCTCAAAATTGCCTAGTTTGGTTGGACGGCCAGGTCGAGGAAGAGCTGTGGTCGTTCCAAACGTCTTCCATTTTAGGATTATGGAGGCCACTGTGCTCTTAGGAACCTGGAGTGCTGCAGAAATTCTTTCGTAACCTTGGCCAGATCTGTGCCTTGTCACAATTCTGGCTCTGAGCTCCTTGGGCATTTACTTAGACCTCATAATTCTCATGTGCTCTGACATGCACTGTGAGCTGTGAGTTCTTATATAGACCATTATGTGCCTTTCCTCATCAAGTCCAACCAGTTTAATTAAACACAGCTGGACTCCAGTGAAGGAGTAAAACCATCTCAAGCAGGATCAGAAGGAAATGGACAACATGTGAGTTAAATATGAGTGTCACAGCAAAGGGTTTGAATACTTATGACGATGTGATATTTCAGTTTTTCTTGTTTAATACATTTGCAAAAATATCTACATTTCTGTTTTTTCTTTTCAAGATGGGGTGCAGAGTGTATATTAATGAGCAAAATAATTTACTTTTTTGATCCTACCAGATGGCTGCAACGAAACAAAGAGTGAAAAATGTAAAGGGGTCTGAATACTTTCCGTACCCACTGTACCTTTGTCCTGTGTCCTGAGTTTTGTGAAAGGACACAACGGTATACATTGTGGATATGTAGATTTAATGGGATACCTTTCTTGAAAAATGTAATGCTACAGGTTATGGTTCTTAGACTCTAGAGATAGGACATTGATTCAGAGACTTATTCTGATTGCCATATTTGGAATTTGAAAGGAATTTTTCCTCTTGTATAGGATAATTAGCATCCACCTCATGGGGTTTTTTGCCTTCCTTCAGATCAGAATGATGGGGTTGGAGGTTGAACTTCATTGACCTGTATCTTTTTCCAACTTTATATGTTGTATTACTTCATAAGTTACTATAAACGGTTTTAAAGAAGTTATTTTTGTGGGTAATTCTAATAGGTCTAATAGGACACAAAAATGTAAAAATTAAAAAGTTGCATATAATAATTAATACCTATGTAGCCATAGAAAACATTAAGATTCAGTCTGATGACAATTTTGGAATCAGAAATAAAATATTCCTTTAGGGCAGATTGGTTCTTGCCTCATGGGTTCCAAAGTCATCAACTTAAAAATTCCTTCTGCCTCTCTCTTCATCCACATCTTTCCCCACCCTTGGTTGAATTTGATGGATATTTGACTTTTTCAACAGTATTAACTATGTAACTTAAAAGGGTTTTCTGATTTTTTTTTGTAAAACATTCTACTCCTTGAAACTGAATTAAAAAATAAATTAACTTGCACTCACCTCTCCCACTGGCACTGTTTCAGTGCCCAGAGAGCCCCTGTGTCCCCCATTAGTTTGTCAGCAGTGATGTCCTATTCATCACTCACATGACCATGAGCTGATCACTGACCTCAGCAGTCATGCACTGCACATGCTAGTAGTGACCACTGAGGCCAGTTATTGACTCATTCTCACATGTCCAAAGAATGAGACATCATTGCTGACCATCACTAGGGGATGCCCCAGGAGCTCCAGGGGCACTGGAAGGGCAGCTGTGAAGTAAATGTTTTATTTTAAAGCATTTCCAAGCAGTAGGGGCTGTTCCACAAAATCATGGAGAACCCATTTAATTTCTTTGCTTCTGTGCTGCCACTTTCTGGTCCTCTCAATAAGTGAACATGTGGATATAATGAGATATATTACATACAGTTATAAATATATTGGACCAGGAACCGACAGCATGAGACTAGAGCACAATAAATAAGGTAGGGATAAGGTTTATTATTTTTACATTTTCTACATACATTAGGCCCTTTCATTACAATGTAGAAACTGTTTAGGTATGACCATAAATAACATTTCCATAAATGACTAATAAAACTGTCATGGAACTGATCAGACATAGTTAGAAGATAAAATTCTTACTTTGTCTGCTCAATAGCCACAAATACCTAAAACAAGCACATCCACAAAGTGAGGAGAAGCACTAAATAAATAAAAATGCCTTTACTCACAGTAGAATATCCACTCCGTACGCTGCCTGGTTGATGTGCCACCGAGTCAGGCAAATCCTCTTCATATTCATCCAAATGTTCCTAGAAAAAAAAATCATAATTAAATATTATTTCTCATACAGTATATTGTTTCATCAGTCAGATTCTCTTTAAAGCTGAAATGTATCAAAGTTATTCAAATAGTAGAAAACCCTGTTCATTCTGTATTGGGGATATTTGTTTCACATACAGGGCCACATGTATGAACCTGTTTTGGTCTAAAACTCACTTTTATGCCCATAAGTTACTATGGGTAAAAGAGTGAGTTTTAGACCTAAACAGTTTCATACATGTGGCCCATAGTGCTGGCAAATTTACTTTATGCCCCTATGTCTATACAGTCACATACATCTTCTATTGACTTTCATTGCAAAATATGTTTTTGTTGTTGTGGCATCCATAGAAGGCTACAGTTTTCAAAACAGCTGAACTAAAGGTGTATGACCATATACCAGCCAAAGCTGTGGCAAACCAACACTTTTTTGGTAAACATCTGGCCAGTAGAGCCATCTGATATACATTTCTGGACAACCACTGCCGCTGTTCGTCATGAAAATGTATCTCTCCTATCTGTGAACCCTGGGCTAAGTTTCTGGCCGCTGCCACTCCTACTGCTGCTCAATATGAGGGACGTAAGTTTTTCATTATTTATCTTCTTTCTCAGTGCGTAGCCATGGTTTTGGTCTTATCTATATCTGGGATAGTTATCTGGACCATTTCACCAGTGGACAAATATAGGTTATATCCACCCTTTTGACATCTACACCTTCATTATTACCACCTAGATTGTGGTAGAGGTTTGGGTTCCCTGATGAACTTGGGTAAAATGTACGGGGAAATGTGTCGGAACCCAGCTTTTCTGGTTGATAAGTAAATATAAATATATAATCACTTGTGGTTTTAGCCTTTATAGTGCCTTTGGAACCCTGCCTGTTGGTTGATAAGTAAGTATTTATCCTCTATTATGCCTCTACTATGAGAGTTTAGGCACTGTTGCATTTTGCTTCAGTTAGGCCGTGTTCACACGGCTTATTCCCGACGGATTTGTGAGCTGTATTCAGCTCACAAATCCACCGTGAATAAGGGACGGGACGGGGGCGGGGCCGGAGCGCGGCGGGGGCGCCGCTCCCGGCCCCATAGACAATGCATTGTTTACGGCGCATCCGCGCCGTAAATAATGTGCATGTCACTTTCTCCCCCCGCGGCGGATTCGCCGAGCAGGGAGGAGCGACGGAATCCACTGTTCTCTATGAGAGCAGTGGATTACCGTAATGACACGGACGGATTGGCACCGTACTGCAGCGCAAATCCGGCTCGGAGTACGGCGCCAATCCGTGCCCAAATAAGCCGTGTGAACGAGGCCTTAGGGTATGTTCACACAGCGTATTTGAGGGGCACAATCTATTTGAGGGGCATAATTCGGCACTTTAATACGCTGGAATTACGCCCCGCAAATACGATAATTCATAGCTCTCATTGAGAGCGATGATTACCTACCATTTTCCGTGGTGTACAATATGCGCGATTGAAAATAATTGACATGTCACTTCTCCTCTGTGCTTACGCGCCGTGGAAAGTTGAGGTCAATGGGAGCCAACTGGCCAGCGTGCACTTCTAAAACACCTGGTGTATTGCGATGCATACAGAATGCACCGTGTAAACATACCCTAAGTGTATGTTCACACGATGTATAGTGGTGCGTACAGTACGCGGCGCAATACGCCGTGTGTTTTGGGAGTCGCACTGGTCAGCGCGTATGCCCAAAGCACGGGGGGCCTGCCGGCACCGGCCCATAGACATGTATTGTTTGCGGCGCGTAATCGTCGTGAACAATTGACATGCCAATTCTCCCCCTGTGCGTACAATACAATTGTATTTTACGTGTGGGGGATGCCGCATAATCCATAGCGCTCATATATCACCATTTAAAGTGCAATATGCGCCGAAATACGCAGTAAAATGTGCGCCGCAATGCACTCTGTGAACATACCCTAACTGTATATGTTGATATTATACATTCTATTTGTTACATTTGTTTCACCCTCTGAGTTTGTATTTCTTGCACTCACTCTATCAGTTCATGTGTTTACCTATGAATGCAGGGAGACATGAAGGTAAGTGATAGGGTTACGTTCCGGTCGGGATCGCCATTATCATGGCAGTCACCCTACTATTTGTTAGGTAGGACTGGTCCCTGTAATAGGGTATGTGTAGGAATTTTGTATGGAATTTTATACTATAGTTTGTAATAAAGGTTACATTTTATCTTTGTGATATTTTCTAAATAGCACACAATTTTGTAAGTTTTGAATAAAATATTTTAGTGTGAGATGTTTCTATATCTTTTTTTGGGGGCTGCCCCACAATAACTAGTGTTTTTTTCATTACACAGATCTTTATGAAATCACAGGCCATTCATGTAAGGCAGGATGATGGGTTCTCCAGGGCAGAATGTTCTTTTTAGTTATCCTAAGCCTCAACAGGGGACATTCCTGTATTAAAGGTAAGAATACATGATATGGATTTGGAACAGTCATTGGCAGCTGTATTTGGGGAATGGTTTGGGAATTTTTAAGCTTTGTTTTCCCTACTGATGTAGACTTTGGAACCCATAAGTTAAGAACCAATCTGCCCTAAAGGAATATTTAATTTCTGCTCCCAAAATTGCCATCAGGCTGGATCTAGATGGTTTATACAGCTACAGAAGTATTAATATTTTTGTAATAGTAAGTAGTTAGCTAAGCCTTTCTTGAAACCCTCAGCTGTTTTTGCTGTGACCAGCTCCCCAGGAAGGCTATTCCACAGTTTTACAGTTCTCATGGTAAAGAAGGATTTTCTCCTCTGGAGATTGAATTTTTTTTCTCTAGACAAATAATGAAATAGCTTTTCCCATAATTTTTGTAGGTGCCATTTATATAATAATATACTCATAACTAATATGCTTTATTCCCCAAATGACACTGAACCAATGCATTACATATCGGTAATATTATATCCCTGTCCAACGAGTCCATGCCTATTTTAATACACGAAAATATCCTGCTGGCCTTAGAGGCAGCTGATTGAGATTGCAAACTGATCTGTAATCTATGATCTATAAGTATCCCAGGTCCTTCTCAACGAGTGATTCCCCCAGTTTTTCTCCCCCTAGGACATACAATACCTGTAGATTATTCGTACCCAGATGCAGAACTTTACATTTATCCACATTTAACCACATTTGCCAAGTGGGTGCCCAAACACTCAGTGTGTCATGGTCTGCTTGCAATTTATGAACATCTTTCATAGACTGCACTACACTACATAGCTTGGTATCATCTGCAAAAATAGAAAAAGTGCTATTAATCCCCTCCCCTACATTATTAACTAAAAAATGAATAAAAGAGTACCCAGTACTGAGCCGATAGCTAGTTTTTAATCCAGTTGCACAGTGTTATAACTGGGAACCATTCAGAATAGGAGCCATTTACCACCATTCTTTGAGTACGATAGACAGTTTTTAATCCAGTTGCACACTATTATTTCTAACCTAATAGACTTTAATTTACCCAATAGATGTGTCATGTCAAGGGAGGTACAATGATCCTTAACTGGGACCCAGCCCACTCTCCCTGCCTACTTCACATGCTGCCCTAAGTGGCATATCCCAACTGGGCAATGGTCTCTACGCTCCTGAAGTGCAGGTGCCGACAGATGGTAGAAAAGTCAGACGGTCCAGGTCAGCAACAAAACAGTAACGTCAGGACACAAAACGGAATACAAGAGAAAAACCAGAAAACACACCAGAAGTCAGAGCACTGTCAGGAGTGAGGTACAAGATCAGAAAGCAAGCCAAGGTTAGGAAAACAAGCCGAGTTCAAATAAATAAGAATAGCAAGCTAGAAAAAACAGGAAAGTAAAGACAAGCCAGCAAATATTCCCAGACCGCAACAGGGAGATTCCAGCAGGTTTAAATGGAGTCCCCAAAGGCACTGCCCCTGTAACTTTTGGGTGCGCCTTTTGGGCCCCAACCTAAACACCTAGGGAACACCCCCCCTTGCCCAGAGGGGGGTGGTTTCCCTGTCACTTAAGGAATCCCCAAACCATCCTGGATGGGGGACCCAAACCTTGAAACAGCAGGTAAAAGGGTTTTGATTCTTGCACGCGGGGAAGGGGTGCCCAGGTAAGGGCTTTCGACAAACATTATAAGGGATAACAAAGTCTAAAAACACTAAATCCAAAACTGCCCCACTTTCCCAGACTTCTACCCCCAACCTTTTCATAAAAAATTGGGTTGGTCGACAATTTTTTGCCCTTTAAAGTAAATCCATGCGCAATCACTTTTTTTTTTTTTAAGCCACAAAAAAACCTGTTTTAGCTTTTTTTAACCCCCTAAATTTTTTTCCCCACAATGGGTTAAACCAAATGGTCTAGAATTACGGGGCCCAAGGGGCCCTTTTTTAAACCCCTTTTGAAATGAAAAACCCCATTTGCCTTGCCCCATCTTTTTGGACCCCTAAAAAACATAACCCATAAAATCTCTTTAAAAAACCAAGTACAGGGACCTCAAAAACCCCCCTGGGGTTTAGCTTTTTAAGCCCCCCCTTGGGAACCATTTTTGGGCCGGAGTCTTGTTTTAAATTAAGCTTTTTAAATTTGGGCTTAGAGCATTTTAAACTCAGCCAATTTTTTAAAAATCATTTTTGATTTTTTAAACAGTACTGGCACCGCCCTCCTTTTCCCACTAGGCCCCCCCGGACATTCACGTGACTCCTCCCAATCAATACGGGGGCCCCCCTTTACATTTTCATTTGGCCCACCCACATCAGCAGTGACCCGACCCATCACAAATTTTCCTCTTTTTTTTATACAGAGCTGAAGAAACCTTTTTAAGTACCTTTGGTTTTTCCCCTTATCCCCAGTGGCCCCCAGCCCCCTCATTATTTGGGTTTTTAAGGGGCCCTACATGGTGTGCTTTGGCTTTTTGGCATTTAAATGTTTAAAAAATTTTTTGGGGGTTTACCTTCGTACTTGGCCATCTCCCTTTCTTTTTTTGAAATTTTGGGTTGATCCCCTTTTTTTACAGTTTTTTAAAATTTAAGCCTTTGTACCCTTTAAAAAGCGGGCCCCCCCTTCTGACATTTTTGTTTTTTATTAATGGCCTTTTTAAAACCCATTTATAAAAATATTTTTTTTTTTTTAAAACCGAAGTCTTGCTTTTTCCCCCTTTGGGGGCCCCAAAGACTTTGTAAACCCCTGATATTTCCTTTTTATATAGCCCAAAAATTTCCCCTGAAAATCCCTAATTATATTGCTCTTCAAATTATTGTTTTGCATTTTTTGATTTTTTTAACCAATAAAAGCCCTTTTGCTTTTAAAAAAAATTTTTTCCCTATCGTTTTGGTGCTGGTTCCAAACCTGCATTTGGTTTCCTCAAAATAAAACATTTTTAAAAATTAAAAAGGTGACTTTAAATTTGTTTAAGGGATAACTTTGGAATCTACCATTCACAAAAATAGAAATAAAAAACTCCCCCTCCCCCCCCTTCCGCAAAAAGACTTCTTCCCAGGTCACGACCCTGCCTAAAAATTTTTCCCTTTTAAAATAAAGGGGTCAACTCCTATTCAATGGGGCCCTGCATAAAACATTTCCCCTAAATACTTTTTTAAAGCAGCCGGAACAAAAAAGATTCCCTCCCATAATTATAAACAAAAACAGAAATAAAAAATTTTACAATTAGAAAAAAAAACATCAAAAAAGAAAAAAAAAAAGTCCCCAATTAACAGGGTTTAAAAAATTATTAAAAAATATTGTGCCCAAAATTTTCCTTTAAACAATAAAAATGGGTTCTCCTCTTTGGAAAATCTCTATCTGAAAGGTTTACAGCATTTAGCTTTAAATCTATTGGATAACCGGGATGGTTAGGGTGACATGTATGATTTACAGTGGGAAAGAAAAATATTCGGGACCCCTTTAAATTTTCATTCTTTCTTTCATTGCGGTATTTGTTAAATCCAAAAAGTTTGTTTTTTGGTCATTAATGTTAACTCTGCACCCCATCTTGAAAGAAAAAAAAAAACAGAAATGTAGATAGTTTTACAAATTATTAAACAAAAAAAACTGAAATTATCACATGGTCATAAGTATTCAGACCTTTGCTGTGACACTCATATTTAACTCCATGCTGTCCAAATTTCCCTTTTTGATCCTCCTTGAGATGGGTTTTACTCCTTCATTGGAGTCCAGCTGTGCTTAATTAAACTGATTGGATTTGATTAGGAAAGGCACACACCTGTCTATATAAGACCTCACAGCTCACAGGCATGTCAGAGCACCATGAGAATGAAAAAGGTCTGCGGAATTGCCCAAGGAGCTCAGAGACAGAATTGTGGGAAGGGACAGAAACTGGCCAAGGTTACAAAAGGATTTCTGCACCACAAAGGTTCCATGAGCACAGTGGCCTCCATAAAACCTAAAATGGAAGAAGTTTGGGACGACCACAACTCTTCCTCAAAACGGCTATCCGCCAAACTAAGCAATCGTGGGAGAAGAGCCTTGTGAGGGGAGGTAAAGAAAGAACCCCAGGATCACTGTAGCTGAGCTCCAGAGATGCAGTAGGGAGATGGGAGAAAGTTCCACAAAGTCAACTATCACTGTAGCCCTCCACCAGTCTGGGCTTTATGGCAGAGTGTGCCGACGGCAGCCTCTCTTCAGGGCAAGACATATGAAAGCCCGCAAACAGTTTGCCAAAAAACACATGAAGGACTCCCAGACTATGAGAAATAAGATTCTCTGATCTGATGAGACGAAGATTGAACTTTTTGGTGTTAATTCTAAGCGGTATATGTGGAGAAAACCAGGCACTGCTCATCACCTGCCCAATCCACTCCCAACAGTGAAACATGGTGGGGGCAGCATCATGCTATGGGGGTGTGTTTTTCAGCTGCAGGGACAGGACGACTGGTTGCTCTGGACCTCAAACGGAGCCGAAGGTTCTTCTTCCAACAAGACAGTCACCCTAAGCACACAGCTAAAATAACAAAGCAGTGGCTTTAGAACAACTCTGTGCCCATTCTTGACTGGCCCAGCCAGAGCCCTGACCTAAACCCATTTGAGCATCTCTGGAGAGACTTGGAAATGGCTGTCCACCAACGTTCACCATCCAACTTGAGGGAACTGGAGAGGATCTGCAATGAAGAATGGCAGAGGATCCCCAAATCCAGGTGTGAAAACTTTGTTGCATTATTCCCAAGAAGACTCATAGCTGTAGTAGCGCAAAAGGGAGCTTCTACTCAATACTGAGCAAAGGGTCTGAATACTTAAGACCATGTGATATTTCAGTTTTTTGTTTGTTTAATAAATTTGCAAAAATATCTACATTTCTGTTTTTTTTTTCTTTACAAGATTAGGTGCAGAGTGTACATTATTCAGCAACAAATATTAACTTTTTTGATCTTACCAAATGGTTGCAGTGAAAGTGAAAGACACCAAATTTTAAGTACATTATACAATAGTAAAGAATGCCCCTGAATCTATGAACCTCGTCTACTACGGGTCATAAATCAGCCGCATTCTAGCACTAAGACACTACTTCTGGCTCAGGTAAACCACTTTTCAAGTGGTTTACCTGTTCCAGCAGTAATGCGCCTGGAATTTCCCACACTGAAGCTATAAAATGTATAGCTTTATCCAGTTCTAGTGTGCCCCACCCCCCGCACGCCCCCTCCCCCCCCCAATTCGGGCTTATTAAAAAGTGCGGGGGGCGCTCTGTAAGGCGTTTTGATACTGGCATGTGGGACTTTTTAAAAACTAAAACGAACGGGGTCCCTTTAAGATGTTTGCTGAAAAAAATCCCGGGACCTTATACATGACCCAAAATTTTTAAATTTTCCCTACAGCGCTACCACAGGTGAAATAAAGGCAAAAAACATTTGCCTTTGGGGGTTTTTCTGTGCCCTCGTTTTTAAGGGACTTGGTAGGGGAAACCCGCTGGACCCCCGCGGGCCCGATGGAGTTGAGCACGCCAGGGAAGGGAATCTAAGTACCCCCCGGTTTTCACCAAGCCCCCCGAAAAGGGCGGGGGACTTGCTGGGGGCGTGGGGCAAACCAGGCCCGTTCCCCCGGGACGTGATTGCCTGGGCGGCACCGAGGTGCAGCGGGGGTACAAAAATTGTTTTCCCAAAAATGGTAGCGGGGGCAGGAAAGAAAGGGTCGGGGGCAGGCGGAAAAGGGTTCGGGCCCGGGGGACGGGTTTAAGATCGGGGCAGGGGGGGCAAGGTTCGGATCGAGAAACTACCAAGGTCGGGGTAACGGCAAGGAAAATTTGGGAATATCAGGAACGCTTTCAAAAAGGCACGGGGCAAAAAAGATCCAGCGGGGAAGTGACGTGGAATTCAAAACTTAAATGGGAGACGCCCCGGCAATTAGCCAATTACCGGCCACTGTCCCTTTAAAATTTCTACATGAACGACGCGGGGCCGGCTAGGGGGGCCCCATGCGCATTCCGGCCAGCGGGGGACGGGACCCAAAAAGGGGAGCGCGGCCGGGGTGAGGAGACGGGCGGATGCAGCCACGGGCGACAGTGGGCCCCCGGGGGCGGCCCCCCGGGTCCCCCCGGGGGACCGCCGGGGGGGACACGGGTGCGACCGCGGTCCTGGACCGGACCGCGGCGCAACCCGTTACAGTCCCCCCCCCCCCTTAAAACTCCCCCCCTTTTTAGGATGCAAAAAACCTGAGGGGGAAGGTCACATAGGATGTTGATTCTGGCCCCCCGGACCTCTCCTCGGGGCCAAAAGCCCTTCCAATCAAAGAGGAAGAAGCCTTCCCTCTGCCCGGGTTTTCACCCCCAAGATGCCTTTACCTCAAAGATGTGGGGGCCCTTGGCAAAGGGGGAAGGTGTTTAATTTCCCTGAGAGAAAAATGTTCAGGCAGCGCTTAAGGAAGGGGAAAATGGAATTCTTTTTTGGATCCGGAGGGGAAGGAGGCAGGGAAGCTTGTACGTCCCCGGGGGTTCCCAACGCCGAAGAACCTTGAAGGGTCCGAGGAAGCGGGGGCCCAAATTTTAAACAAGGAACCTTCGGGGCCAGTACCTGAGGAAAGCCAAACTTTGCCCCCTGGGAGAAATGTTGGGGCCCCAGGTCTTCTCCTTTTATCCCCTGAGTTCTTCATAGGGGCAGACCCCAAAGTAGGGAACGTGCTCTCCTCCCCAGATGGCCCTTTGATATCCCGAATTTGGGTCTTTGACAGCGGGCACATCCGAATTAGTGGGCGGGGGAAGGGGGGGGGGGATGGGGGCCATAAAATAAAAAGAATGGAAGAGGGGCGGGCCTCCGAAACGCAGGGTTTGGGTACGGGGAATTCCCCCCCCCAAGGGAGCACCCTCGGCCCATTTTGTCCGGGACTTCCAAAATAAAAAAGTGACGCAGGTTTTCCCCCCAAAATCGGGGTTAAACCCCTCCACCTGCCCATTGGATTGAGGGTGATATGCGGAGGAAAAGGGCCCACCCTTGACTTGCAGAGGGAAGCATAGGGGCACCCCAAAATCGGGAAAAAAAATTGGACACCGCGGTCGGAGACAATGTTGAAGGTAACCCATGGAGTCGGAAAACTTTCCCGGGGAAGAAAGATTGGCAAATTTTTGGAGCAGACGGCGGGCCCAAAGGGAGGGTACAAGTGGGACATTTTCCCGAGAACCGGTCAGTAACCCCAAAGATGACCAAAATTCCCCAAGGGGGCCCGGAAGTTCGTGTTTGAAATCCATGGCTATGGGTCCGGGGGGATCTCTGGCCGGGAAAGTGGATGCGGGAGCCCTGCAGGCCTGTGGGGGGTGGGACCTTGTTCCCGGCACTGTATACAGGCAAGCGGGAAGCCCTTTGGACACCCCTGTCCCGGGGTGGCCCACAGTATTCCCCGGAGATTCAAAGCGTAGGGTTTTCCCGGGGCCCCGGGAAAAGGGACCACCCAAAGGAGAGAGCTTTTGGCCCCTTTTCCAAACCCTTTCTTCCTAGTCCCGGCGGCACAAAAAGTCTTGCCAGTAGGGACGTTCTGGAGATCTGGGGGAGCCAGGGTGAACCAACCGTTCGGGAGAAATGAGGGTGTTGTAAAAAGGGTTCTTCCCCAAACCCGTCCGAGGCACGGGAGGGGGGGCCGCCCGCCTTAAAATTTTTCTCAGGGGGTGGGAAATGTAATGCGAAATTCGAAATTGAGAAAAAGAGAGACCATGGGTTTTGGCAAAGGTTTTCAAGCCGGGGCCTGTCTGAAGTTTAAAGAAAATTTTCTTATGGCCCCATTAAATAGGGTGATGGGAAATTGGCGACCCCCCTCCAGAAGATTCCCCACCCCCCAAAGGGCCCTAATTTGAGGGCCCCCAAGATTTTCCCGGGCCCCCCTTTGGCATAGTTCCGCTCCGCCGGGAAAAGGTCTTAGGAAAAACCCCACATGTGGAATTTTGCCCTTGGGCCCTTTTTTGTTTGGGACCCCCCCTCCCCCACAGAAAGAAGAATCCACCCCCAAAAAAAAAAAGGGCCCTTTCGGGATCAGGCCGGACCAAAAACAGGTGCAGTGGAGAAGGCAGTTTTTCAGCCCAAACCCAAACGCCTTCTCAGCCTAGGGGGCCCAGCATCTGGGGTTCGCCTTCTTCCTAATGAGGGCCACGATAGGGGCCACCAAAGTGGAGAAATGGGGAATAAATTGGGGGTAATAATTCGCGAAGCCCCCCGGAAGCGCTGGGGGTGGCCGAAAAACCCACAGGACGGGCCATTTTCAGCACCCCAAAAGAGTTTTTGCTGGGTCCATCTTCAGGCCCTTGGGTTAGACGATATACCCCAGGAAGGGTAGGGGGGTTATGGAATGAAAAATTTCCCCAGCTTGGCGTACAGTCCCCATTGCTGCGCAGACGTCGCAGAACCTGGGGTCCTTTGGTTTTGGGGCGTCCTGGGAAAATCGGGGGGGGAAAATTTTGGTGTCATCCAAGTACCATAACCAGGTGTACAGGGAAACCCGGAAAACAAACGTTAACAAAATTCCTTTAAACCTGCTGGGGCTTTGCAGAGGGCCCAAAAGGGGTTTTAAAATATTCAAATGTCCATCTGGGATTAAAAGCCGTCTTTCCCCTCGTCCCCTCCCGAAATTTTGATGAGGGTTTTAGGCACCCTCGCAGATCCCAAATTGGAAAACACTTTAAACCCCCCTTTAGGCGGTCGAAAAGTTTTTTGCGATCAAGGGGGGAGGGTTTTGCGGTTTTTTTTCGGTGATTTTAATTTAGTCCCCGGTATTATACACGGCCCCCGGGGGGGAACCATCCTTCTTCTGGGAAAAAGAAAAAAACCCGGGTCCGGCCGGGGGGAGGACTTTTGGAAAAAACCCTTTTTGCAAGTTTTCCTGTATTTTAGGGGTTTACAGGGGCCCGATCTCCCGGACGGGAAAAGGGGTTTGACCCTTCCCGGGGGGGCTGGTTTTCCCGGAAGAAGGAAAAGGGGGGAGGGCTAAGGGGCCCATGTGGGGGGGCAGCGTATCGGCCTCCTTCCGGGGAAAAGTCCCCAAAATCCTGGTTTCTTTAGCCGGGAGGGCCCGGAGAAACTCGGGAAGGGGGTGCCCGGAAAAAGGGAGGCACCGGGGTGGTTGGTACCTTTCCCAAAACCCGAGGTTCTGGCTTTTTTGGTCCCCAACGCCGGACCTCAACCCGTCTTCCAACCAGCTAGGGGGGTGGTTGCAGCCAGGGAAGCCCAAAGGGATCGCCGAGGGGGAACCCCGGGGCAGAACGTGGAACCTGATTTTTTGCTCCTTTTGTAAAGCCCCCACCCGGGGAGTCACTGGGCCCGGTTTTTATACTGGATGGGATCAGTGAGGGGCTTTCCCCACTAACCACAAAACAGCAAAGGTTTTTTCCCGGGGGACTTAGGCAACCGGGGGGAAACCGGGGTTCCAAAAAAGGCATGGATAAATTCCCCCGGGGACCCCAGTTTTTTAGGGAAGGGAGAACTCCGGGAAAGAAGAACCGGGGTCAGTCTTTACCTCCACGGCATCATCAAACGGGGCGGGAAGAAACTGCACCCAAGCCCCCTCTCCCACGGCAATAGGTGAGAGCTTTTTCCCGGGGGCTGAGGGGGAAAGCCCTCTTTCTTGGCGAAGCTCCTCCTGCCTTTTAGTGAAACCCGATACGATGCTTGGGGGCAAGGGAAAATTTAAATTTGGGTTCCGGGGGGACGGGGGGTCCCCTTGTGCCCAAAAACGTCCTTTTCCCGGGTGGGGGAGACCCCTTTTTTAAGGTGGCGCAGAAAGGGGGGATCGTTCCAAAGCGACTTTTGAAAACCAGGATACGGGAATTTAAAACCCCATAGTCCAAACCCCCAGAGGACTGCCCTGACGAAGGCCCAAGAGGGGGGACTCCCGCAGAGGAAGCATGCGCCGGTCCTCAAAAACGGTGCGGAATTCCTGGAGGAAGATCTGTAGGGCCCCCAAACACAGGGGCTTCCCGTCCCAGAGGGGGTTGCCCAAACCCGGGGGTTCCCGGAAAGTTGGGTCACCACGAAGGCCCAACCTTAGACCCCCCCGAGGGAAAATGGTCCGCCCTCACTCCAGTGCATTGAGCACTTTCGTAATGAAACCCCGGCGGGGGTTTGGGTTCCCCCCAAAGATGGAAGGGGAGAGAGAGCCGAAGCTTGGGGCCCAGGGGGCCAAAGGGGCTGCGATGAGGGTGGGGCCCCCAGCGGAGACGGAGAAATGCTGCCGGGGTTTCAAAGGGGCTGAAAATATCATGGCGGAGACTGGCCCAAACCGCTGTCCTTTGTTGTGCGATTTTTTGCGTTTGCCCGGGGAACAAAACCCCCGTAATATCCGAGATGTTGGCAGAGGCCCTTGGCGGGGTCCATTGGGTGGAATTTTCTGTAAGGGCCCCTTTGGGAGTGGATCCGCAGGACCACCCCCCCCAGGGGATTGGAGTTAAGCCACGCCAGGGAACGGAATCTAAGTAGCCCCCCGGGTTTTTACCAGAGCCCGCCGCAAAGCGGGGTGGGGCTTGCTGCGGCGTGGGGCCTTTCCAGGCGGTTTCCCCCCACTGACTTGCCCGGGCGGCAGCCCAGGTTTCAGGAAAGGGAAAGAATTGTATTCAAGAATCTAGGGGGCAGGGGAGTAAAGGAGGGCAGGCGGCAATGGTTCGTGCCGGGGACAGGGGATAAGATCGGGCAGGGGGCAGAGGTTTCCCGGGGTCGAGAAAAAGTTTGCAAGGGGCTGGTTTAAAGGCAAGGCAAAAAGAATATCAGGAAAAGCTTTCACAAAGGCACGGGGCAAAAAGATCCAGCGGGGAAGTGCTGGAATCAAAAATTTAAAAAAAGACACGCCCGGCAATTAGCCAATTACCGGGGCACTGTCCCTTTAAAAACTTTAAAAAAACTGGCGCGGCGCGCGTAGGGGGCGCGCATGGCATTCCGGCCAAACAGGGGCGCGGACCGAAACGGGGGCCCCGGTCAGGTGAAAGGGGACGGGACGGATTTTCAGGGCCAAAGGGGGACAGTGGGACCCGTGGCGGCACCCGTCCCCCCCGGGGACCTGCCCCGGGGGGGCACGGGTAACCGGGTCCGTGGACCGGGCCGCGGCCCCAACCCGTTTCACTCGTGCAAACAACAGGGCCTCCAGAGTAAAAGATGCTGTTTTAACTTTCTCCCCCCGCCAAAAAGTAAAGTTCCTGAAAAAGAAACCCCTCCTATTCCTTTTTTTTCTCTAATAGGGTATTTAAAAAATTTAGGTTTTTAAAACCAAAGAACCCCTTTAAAAAAACAGTTTTTTGTATTTTAATAAGGGGGTTTAGAAACTGAAAATTCTATATGCAGCGCTTTGAGTTAAAGAGTTTTCTTATCTAAGCAAACACATTAAACCAACTGATCGATTTTTAATTATTTTTTTTTCCAGTTTTTGGGGCCCCAAAATTTGAGCAAATTTTTGCTAAAAGGAATATCCCCTTTTTCCCCACTAGCAGACGGGGGTTTTGGGGGAGGTCCTAATAAAAGGGAAGGGGGGGTAAACCCCCAAGCCTGATAAAGGGGGGAAAAACAATGGGGGGGGGGTTAAAAAAAACCCAATTTGGCTTTTGGGGCCCTTTTTTTTTTACCCCTTTTTGGATTTTTTTTTTTGATCCCCATTTTCCCCCACAGCCTGCTTTTTTTTTTTTAATTTTTTTCAGTTTTTACCCCCCTTCCCATTCCAAAATATAAACCCCCCCAGAAAGCTAAAAATAATAAAAAACTTTTTTTTACATTGTGGGAGCGGGAACTAAGTACGAACAAAAAGCCTCTGTTTTAATGGGGTATGCCTATTACGAAAAGGGGTTTAAAAACGGGGGCATAGACAAGCAATGAAATTATCTGATGGAAATAAAAAAAAATCACTAAGGGCTTACTTTTAATGTTTTTAAAACAAAACAACCAGTTCCATTGATTAGTGTTATTCTAAATGTTTCTTGGTTATTATTTATGCCTTACCGTTGTTCAGAGCTATAATAGGGCTCCTCATCAAAGACATGAGGCTCTTTACAGTATTCTGAATGGCTCCAGTTTCAATATAATTATTATTATTATTATTATTTTTAAATTTTAATTTTTAAATTTTTTAAATTTATATTTAGAGCGCTTAATTCCAGGTACTGAAAAAATTTTAAAGGGGTTCAAATACATAAGACCAGGACAAATACAATATTATAACTAAATAACAATAAACTGATACAGTGGGAGAGACTGATGGAGGGAAGGAGACAGAAGGTGATGGATGGAGAGGTTTTTGTTATGGCGTAGGGGCAGCAGGGTTATTGTAAGGTCTAGGCTATCCTGAAGAAAGGGGTTTTGAAAGTCATAAGGGTAGAGGAGAGACTGGAAAAAGGGGGTGGTAGGGGGTTTTCCCGAGTAGGGGGGGTGTAAAGGGGGAAAACTTTTTAAAAGGTTGTGTGAGGGGGCTTACATGAGGAAAAGCAGGAAGAAGGGCCTTTCGAGGGGGAAAAAAAGTGAGGGGAAGTATCTGGAAATGTAGACCATGTAGACAGATATACTAACCATGAAGTAGAAAGAGGGTCACGCACACCTCTATGATATATAATAGTTTGGGGGCAATATGGGAAAAAACGGTCAATATTGTGAAAATTTAAATCCACGCAAAACCATCAAGCTCATTAGAAAGAAGAAAGGGGATTTTTTTTACATAAGTACAGGCATAGATATTTTTGCTTTGTTTTAAAGTTAATGCACAAAGTTCAAAGAGCATGATCAAAACCTGTTTTTAAAAAAAAAAAGGTAAAGGATTCCCAAAATTAGACGATGTTTTTTGGCAAAGTGCCTTTTTTCAAGAGACCCTCTTTCAAGGGATGCGGTAGGAAAATGCCAATAAGGACTGGAATAAAAAAGGGAAAAAACAAAATAGTAGGCATTGGGGATGAAAAAAGGGGAAGTAAGGAGCCCTCCAAAGAGAGGATGGAAAATACCTGGCCAAAAACGTTTAAAAATGATGTCAAATATTGATCTGCTACTATTTTCCTGTGATGTTGACCTATTCTAGTAACCTGTAACATGTCCCTTCCATCATATACATAACATCATATTTCGATTTGTTTTCATTATATTTGATTGTTATCTCCATCCATTCTTATATTATGAACGTATATTGCTCTTATATTTTATCTTTATCCCAAGAATGATTACGTTTACTTTATTTACAGATCAAATGACCTGTACCACCTGTATGGTAATATACATTTATTCTCCAAATTGTATATATCTTTTCCAGTATCTCATTATTCTCGTTTCCTGACTTTCTGCTCTTTGCCTCATTAATACTTATCCCTATTATCTTTTGGGTATTCCACTCTTCCTAGGTCCCCTCTTACGCTCCTGTTTTATCCTTATTTATATTAACACTCTTCTCTCTATATTACTTCCCCATGCATATCATCTCATTTATGATTTTTCTTTTTTCCATTATTCCTCATCTTCTCATTCTATTCTATTTTATTTTAAATTCCCAATCTTCTTCTTACTCCATTAAAACTTTGCTTTATTTTTGTTTCTTTCCTAACCTACCTTTCTCTGTGCTCTGTCTCGGTATTCAGTGCGCACGTGCAATCATCCCGCGCATGCGCATTCTCCCGCTCTCTGCCCTTACCCTTACTATTCTCGTTTTCTCCACTGCGCAGGTGCAGCCTTCCACGCATGCGCGGAGGACTATATCTGGACGCTCGTGCAGCCGGCCATTCACCGGCACAGCACTGCAGCCTCCGGACACCACACCAGTTTCTCCTTTTCCCCAGGTATGTCCATCCTCTCTTTGGAGGGCTCCTTACTTGCCTTTTATCATACCCATGCCTACTACTGATTGTTCCTATTTATACTCCACAGCCCTTATTGGCATATTTCCTAGCCGCCCCCGGCGTGCACACCGGAGCAGTATATTTACTCCTACTTGGGTAAACCCACTATATGTTCTTTCATTTTTTCTCCTCCTCAATTATTCTTTTTTATTAGTATATCTTACCTGCATTGTCTTTTCCTTATTACAGCATATATCTGAACTACAGCTACAATCTTTACGTCAAATACTTTATAGTCCCACAGTGGGTAAGATACACCTCATTTCACTATTGCGGTTTTTCCTTTATTTACTTTAGCCCCATGTTTTCATTCTTACAATTTACTACTACTTCTCTTAGCTTTATTTCTTCTGCATTTATCTTTTTACCCTATCTTACTGATTCTCTCAACTACTATATCCCCTTATTCTCTATATCCACTCATGATCTTTATTCCCTTGCAGATGTCTCTTGAAAAAGGCACATGCCGAAACGTCGTCTAACTTATGACATCCATACCTTTTTTGTAAAACACCGGTTTGATTATGCTCTTTGAACTTTGTGCATTAACGTTAAACAAAAGCCAAAATATCTATGCCTGTACATATGTAAATAAATACCCTTTCTTGCATCTAATGAGCTTGATGGTGTGCAGTGGATTTATATTTTCACAAGATGTACTAACCATGACATACAAGGTTCTCTATGATCTGCCCCTCCTCCCCAGACAGATCATAGAGAGCCATGGTCAGTAATTTGAATTGAGGCATACCAGCAATAGAAAGAATTTGCTCTTATAACTCTTTAGGCATCGCTAGTTCAAATACAAGGTTCAAAGACAATTCTTCCATAAGTCATTATTCATTACTAGGAATAATGTGCATCATATTTTCATGTCAGATTTTGTAGAAATCCAACAAAAGGAAATAATGTGGCGCTTCATCACATGCCAAATCTTGGGAGGTTTTTTCTTCCCTAGAACCATTGCTCTGACATGTGCCTAGACCTAGTATATAATATTGGATAGTTTAATCATATATTATATATGTGCAGTAAAGCTTCTACTTGACATTGACAAAGATCAGAAGATATCATTCTGTTCATGGCAAAGATCTTATAATATATGTCCCTTTAGTGTCCAGTGTCCCTATGTCTAAAAATATCAGAACCCTGGATTAAGATCAAACTGACACATAAATATATGTTGGGGTGATTTTTATCCAGCGTCCTGATATTTTTATCATAGCAATATGTTATCATATAATTATAGCTGGGAAAAATACGACCATGCTGTTTGAGTAAACTCTGAAGAAATTTATGAACCGAGTTTTCTTCAAATGGCACTTGTGTCATTGTTTTACACCAACCTCTTTTTTGGAAAGAGTTAGGCAAAAGGGCCCTGGCCTCGTACAGCTTGACAGACTGTAATTGGCATAAATTACATTTAAAACCAGAAGTTTACATACACTATATAAAAAGACACAAATACATCGTTTTCTCACTATTTGACATGAAATCAGAATGAACATTACCTGCTTTAGGTCAATTAGGATTACCACAATTATTTATATTTACCAAATGCTAGAATAATGAGAGACAGAATTTTTTAAGGCATTTTTATTACATTTCATTAGTATTTGGTAGCATTGTCCTTAAACTGTATGACTTGGGTCAAACGTTTTGGATATCATTTCACAAGCTTCTCACAATAGTTGGTAGGAATTTTGGCCCATTCCTCCTGACAGAACTGGTGTAAGTGAGCCATGTTTATAGGTCACCTGTTTGTAGTTCACCTGTCTTTTCAGCTTTGCCCATAAATTTTCAATAGGATTGAGATCAGGGCTTTGTGATGGCCACTCCAAAACATTGACTTGGTTATCCTTAAGCCACTTTGTAATCAGTTTGACGGTATGCTTCAGGTCATTGTCCATTTGGAAGAAATTCAAGTAGAAGAAATGCAGCTCACCTTGCCGTGGACATAGCATAGCTTCTTTTGCCAAGGATCCAGGTGTAGCAGTTCGCTCCTGTGGACTTCCCGCCGGCCTAGCGGTAACACTGAACACAAAACGGATATCCGGGCGTTGATCCCAAGCAGGACCGGCGCCACCAAATACTCCCAAGTCCGGTTCCGGTAAAACCACTACGTTTATTGCAGACAAATATAAAACAGCACTCTGGCAACACCACTCGTGCACATCGGTGATGAAACAACAACAAACGCGTTTCGGGCAGTCTGCCCTTGGTCACTGTTAGAGCATCCTGTTTATCACCTCTCTTATAAAACCACATTAAAACCAATCACCTTTGATTTTTCAAGCACATGACCCTCAAGTACTTGTGATGGTAATGAGCTCTAATTTAACCCTTTATTCGGGGCACATAAAACATACATCATTTCCTAACAGATATATGCTATGGCCATTTGCATCCTTAATTAATTTTTAAAAGAAAGTTTTGCAATAATTTTATTATGGTTTTTTTAAACCCAAAAAATTTTTATATGCACTGGCCCCCACCCCAGAAAAATATAGGGAAGTCCCGTACCGGGAGTTAAGACCAACTGGTTTTCCTAGTGCCTAGTCTCATTATTTCCCCTTTTAAACCCCTCTTTTTTTTTAATTGCCCTTTTGTTTCCAATTCCCCCCCTCTATAGGGGGCGTGGCCCAAAGCTTTTTATGGCATAAAACCTAAATTTCCCGATAAATCTGCCTTATGGGAGCTAAAAAATGCTTTTGGGTACTCCCGACAAAATTTTCCTGATTTTTCTTAAACTGGAAATATGTTCCATAATACGAACCTTTTTAATTTTTCCCAAAAGTGCTTTTCCCCCATACTTTTTTTTTTTTTGCATATTTTTACATTCTTAATATATAATAGGGGTGACTATTAAATAATTTATTTAAAATGACGTTTATTATATGTTAAAAGTTTTTTTCTGAATGTCCCGTAAATTCAAAAACATTTTTGAGGCTTTGTAACCCTGCGTTTTTTAAAGAGCTTCCCCCCCCAAATTTTAAAAAACCCCTTTTTTGGGGTAAACCCCGCTTCCCCTTGTTCTCCCCTTTTTGGGGATGTGTGACTTGGGGATATTAAAAATTTTCCCCCAAGGGGTTTTTTCCCCTTTCCCCTTTTGGGTACCACTTGTGGCCTCCATCGGGGATTTTGCCAATCTTTCCTTTCCCGACCAAATAAATTTAAAGTTTTTTTTTGAAAAAAATTTTACTTCTTTGTAGTTTTTTACGAAATTAATTTGGGAAAAAATTTTTCTTTTTCTTTTTTTTGTTTCCGTTTTTCTCTGTTTTAGCCAGTTAAACTTGTTTTTTGTGTTTTTTTTTTCCCAGCTTTTTTTTTTTAGGGCCCTTTTCTATGTCTTTGTAATGGGTTATCCCCTCTGTTTTGTAATCTTGGGCTCATGTGGGATGGCTGCTTCCTTATAATCTTTGTTCAGGGTACATATTCTCCTGGCCCTCACAAACTCCCCATAGGGTATGGCCTTTGTGGTGTTTTCACTATGGCAGCTGTTAGCCCTCAAAATAGAATTGCCTGCATTAGGTTTTTGATATAATTTGGTTACTATCTTCTCCATATCTTTATCACCCCTCAAATTGATATCCAGAAACGATATGTTTTCATTGCTCCATGTACCCGTGAATTTTAGATTGAAATCATTTTGGTTAATGTATTGAAAAAATGGTGGTATGAGCACCACATCGCGACCCCATATAATAAGGAGGTCATTGATGTAGCGCTCATACCACACCACACAATCCACATACGGGTTATTAGGATTGTAGATAGCATGGTGCTCCCACCATGTCATCATGATGTTGGCCAATGACGGGGAAAAGGTCGCACCCATTGGAGCCCATTGGAGTTTATAAATTGTAATAGTCACCACCTAATATATATTATAGAATGTACAATATGCGAAAAAAAAGTATGTGGGAAGCACTATTAGGAAATTAAAGGTTCGTATTATGGAACATATTTCCAGTATTAAGAAAAATCATGGACAGATGTCGGGAGCAGCCAAGCATATCCTAGACTGCCAGAATGCAGATTTATCAGGTTTTTGGGTTTTTATGCCAAAAAACAGTGCCAGTCCCATAGGGGGGGGGAATTGGAAAAGCAATTAAAAAAAAAGGGGTACATTTGGAAATAAAACCCAGGCACTGGAGACCAGATGGTCTTAACTACCGTACAGACATGCTATATTTTTACTAGGGTATGGGCAGTGCATATATAAACATATTGGGTTACAAACCATAATACATTATTGCACTAACATCATTACATGTTTAAGGAGCAAATGGCCATGCATTATCTGTTAGGAAATATGTTTTTTATGTGCCCCGAAAAAAGGGAAAAATTTAGACCCAATTACCATCAAAGTATTTGGGGGTATGGTTTGAAAAAATCAAAGTGTTTGGGTTTTAATTGTTTTATAAGAGAGGTGATAAACAGGAGCTATAACTGAAAGGGGGCAGATGCCCGAAACGCGTTTGTTGTTGTTTCATCACCGATGTGCACGATGGTGTTGCCAATGTTTTTTATTTTTTCCTGCAATAAACGATGGTTTCCCGGAACCGGATTGGGAGATTTGGTGGGCCGTTGTTGGTCAACGCCCGGATCCCCTTTTGTTTCATCCATTTGAAACCCATTCCGCCCAAGTTTTATTTCCTGCCTGATTTCTTGAATGTTGCTTCGTATTCCCCAATAATTTTCTTTTCTCATGATGCCATTTTTTTTGGAAGTGCACCATATTTTCGCAGAAAAACAACCCCCCACAACATGATGCTGCCCACCCCGTTTTCCATTTTGGGGATGGTTTTTTAGGCTTTCAAGCTTCTCCCTTTTTCCTCCAAAAAGAAGGGTGGTCATTTTAGTCAAAAGCTCAAATTTTGTTTTTCACAAACACAGGGGCATTCCCCCAAAAAGAGGTCTTTGTTCCCGTTTGCATTTTAAAAAAATAATTGGATTTTATATGTTTTTTTTGGGGTAATGCTTCTTTCCCCTGGCAAAGTGGCCTTTCAGCCCATGTTGATACAGTACTCGTTTGACTGTGGATAATCTTTGGTTGATATGCATATTTCAGACCAATGTACATTTATCTCTGAGACACAGAACCTGTCTCCTTCCGACGGTTTGTGGGTAACATTCCCACTTGTTTTGTACTTTCATTAATTGCTTGAGAGATGAACAAGGCCCTTTGAGTATCTGGAAATTGCACCCAAGGATAACCAGACTTGTGGGGAAGTCTACAATTCTTCCTATATCTTTCTATTTCTTTAAACTTTTCCATAATTACACACAGAAGCAGTGTGTTTCTGGTGTAAAAAAATATAACCACAGGTGTTTCTAATTAACTCAGATGTTGCCCCAAAAAACCATCAAAGCCCAAAAACATGAATATCATATGGGCTTCTCAAAATTGTTGAAAGGCTATAATCCTAGTGTATGGGGAAACCCTTTTACTTTGCAGAAAAATAATAAAAAAGCCATTTTAAAAATTCCCCCCCCTTTCATTATTTTAGCATTTGGGAAATAAAATAATTTTGGGGAATCCTAAATTTACTAAAACGGTAAGGGTTTTTTCTTATTTCCGCAGATAGTGAGAAAAACATTCGTATGTGTCTTTTTACATTGCGTATGTAAACTTCTGGATTCAACTGTATACTGTAAGTACTTGATAGGTCAGGGCCAAATGGCAAGAAACCCCATGGATAATAAACCCACACTCGAAACAAAACGCTGTTTATGGGTGCATGAAGTTGGATCTCGACCTACCCATTTATATTGGTCCCACTTCTGGCTTTGGCTCTCCCCCCACGAGCATCGACAATAATATCAGGTCTGGATTTAAAGGGTTATTTTCACCACAATGATTAGCTTTATTCATATAGGCAAAGGAAAATAAAGACTATTGCTCAGTACATTGATGTTCTGATTTCCTCTCCCTTGAGAACTTCTTATATCCTGTTTGCATACACAAACTTTCCTAGGTTACCAACCACCTCTCTTTGCTTTAGCAGCCCTTGCCAAGATGGTGAAATTACTTTCTGCTGTCAAAAAGGCGAATAGTGGGAACAGCACCAATCATCCACATTGGACCATTGTAGTCCACCACAATGCACCAGTACTTCCTATTGGTGTGTAAGTCTTCTACTCACCACCTTGCAATCCAGAAAAATGTGCAATGGACGACAGCATCTTAGAAAAGAGAATCTTCCTTTATTTCATAGTGAGTATCTGACAGGTAACTACAGTGTGTGGATGCTCACTATGAAAGAAAGGAAGATCCTGTTTTTCAAGATGCAATGGTCCATTGCACATTTGTCTGGATCACTTTCTGCTCTGTCCTATCAAAGGAGCTTGCTTATGTTTCTCACTGACAAACTTTAACCCCCTTAGTGAAACTAACATATCATTTATACTGCATGATGAGCACCATAAAAAAACAGTACCAGGACTGCTGTATTTTGTTAATCTTGCCTCCAAAAATTTGGATTAAAAAGCAACCAACAAGTCATCTGTTCCACATTAGAACCAGGGTGGATAAAAATCAATGATTTTTGAAAAAAAATCTGATTTTTTTATTTAATTCGGATTTTTTTCAATAAACTGCTTTTTGAGGAAAATATTTTACCATCCAAAGGTTTTTCCCATCATGAGATAAAGCTGAGTTGTTTAACATCAGTAAAAATAAAGGCTGTATATGTGTAACATTCACAATGCCATGCTCTTCCAGAGGTTTCGGAGGTTTAGTGGGCAGTTTCTCTCCTATATTATCACAGACGCTCGCTTTACTTACGCAGTTCTCAAAACTGAATTTGACCCCGCAGAGGTCCCAGCCTCTTCTTCACAGCAAAAATGTTATAACATGAGTTGAGAAAAAGACCTTAATCCTATTGTTCTAAAAACCCCATAATACAGAATAAACCCCCTTTCAGTGCCAAGTCCAAGAATTAGACAATATTTTCTGATTGTGTTTGGGGGAATAGATCTGCACAACACAAGAAGAATGTGAATCTAAGTGTGAGGAGAAGGAAGGGCAAGCAGACAAGGAAAATGAAAGTGAAAACTTTGATCAAAAATCTGCCATGCCACAGCAGATCTTGTTTGTGTGTACGTCTGAGGTTTATTACATTCTTTCCGTAAAGGCAGCAGGCCGTAAAGAGACCCAGTTTGGGAATTTTTTAATGAAGCTCCTTCCGCCTATTCGGTAAGGCAGGCATGCGTGCAAAATGCAAACATGCAACAAAGAGATGCAAGGCCTGGTGGCGCGAATGAGGCAACATCATGAGAATTGCGTTAAATGAAGATGACCAAAAAAACCCACTTCTGAACAGGCAGGATCTTCAGGTTGGTAAAACATTATTTATTGAATCCATTTCAAAAGACTGAACTGTCAGGGTGTGAGAAAAATTAATATTTCTATTATTACTGCATGTTACTTTTCATTTGGTACAGTTATGATGAAGAAAAACAAAATTCCATTTTGGGGCAGGGGCGTGATGTGTTGTGTACAATAAGCAAAATTGTATAAACAATAAAATAACAGCTTTGACTTTTTTTTGTTTTAGGGGAATTCATGGATTCTGGAAACTATCCACCTCCAAGATCACCATCTTTCCTGTTCAAACCATTTTCAGATTTTATCCTCCAGGATAGTGCTTCATTACCCAGCACATCATCACATCAGACACCACAGCCACATATACCAGCACCCAAAAGGAAAAAAAACTTTACCTCCTGGAAACCACCATAAAATAGGTTTGTGATAAGAAACTAGCAAATTAGAAAAAGAGTTGATTGATGAAAAAATTGCCCATTAATTTATGCAACAAACTCTTCTTTCCGTCTGACTGAGAACCCACATTTCATTAATATGGTTCAGTCACTGAGACCAGGAATACATCCACCCAGCAGAGCTGATGTTGAAAGGGAAACAGCTGGATCAAGTTAATGACAGAGAAATGGAGCAATGTGAAACAGCTCTGGAGGGTAAAATTGTTAACCTAATTTTGATGGGTGGAGTAATGTCCACAAATATCCTATTGTATGTGCTTGTATAACAACAGAAGAAGGTAAAGTCTTCCTTGCACAAACAACGATACGTCAGGAAATGCACACACCAAGAAGAATACTTACAAGAAGTGGCCAGTAAAAGCTATACGACATGTAAAACAAAAACCCAAATGTCTAGTACGCAGTTGGTCACTGACAATGCTGCAAACGTATCCAAGAGAGAAGAGATTTAGAAGAGCAGGAGGGAATAAAAAGCTGCTAAAACATATGGTTGCAGTGCTCATTTGCTGCACCTCTTAGCCAAAGACTTAAGTTTTTCCAGAAAAAAAAGGCTAATGTTGTTGAAATTGCTAAATACTTCCGTAAAATTTCATTTGCTGCAGCAGCTCTGAAAAGGATGGTGGAACAAGCTAACGCTCCACAAGATGTTAGATGGAACTCTGTGGTGGACTGTTTTGAGCAGTATATCAAAACTGGCCTATTCGATGACACTTTGTGAAGAAAATCGAGATAAAATAGATGGCACGTCACGGCCAAAATCCTCAACATTGGGCTTAAGAGAAATGTTGAACATATGCTGAGCTTCCTGAAACCCATCTCTCAAGCTTTAAACAAAATACAGAAAAATAGCTTTTTTATTGCGGATGCTGTTTAAATTTGGAAGGAACTGAGTGAACATTAAAAACGAACTACACATGGACATAATTAAATTACAAGCATAACAAAACGAATGGGACAAAGCCTGACTCCAGCTCATTTTTTTGGCAAATATTGTCAATATCCAAATCAGGGTCCCAAAACCTAAGTGCTGAGGAAGAGGAGTTAGTTTTGACATGGTATCCCGCAATCATCCATCTTTAAATGCCAACTATAATAAACTTCAGAGCTAAGGGGAACCATTCAAGAAAAATATTGTTTGCTGAAGATATTTTAAGGGAAAGGGCACACAATAAACTGGTGGAAGTCCTTAAGCGCTTGATTTTGAGACTGTTTAGTAATGATTTCACTTTTAACAGCAGTAGCTTCTTCTGCAGGCGTTGAAAGAATATTCTCTTCCTTTGGACTCATTCATTCTAAATTGAGAAAAGGTTGGGACCCAATAAAGCAGGAAACTTGTTTTTCTTTTCCAGATTTGAATAGGAACAAAAGAAGAAGATGATAGAAGATGACGACAAGTGAGCTACAGAGGACAGCAGGGACAGTAGTAATTTAAGTTTTTCATGTGTCGGGTGGGCTGACAGTCTAAGTTTCTTAAAATATATATATATTTTGTTTAGCCAAAATTTTTAACAAACATGGATGTTTGTTTAAGCAAATAACTTTTGCTGTAATGTTTTTATTGTTTCGTTGAATAAAACTATTTAAATTGTTATTAAGGTCAGGGTTATTTTTCCCCTTCCTAAGTACAACAAACAGTGGTGTCCAAATATGAATGGGTTAACCCATTAAAAATGGGGGAGAAAAAAGTAATATAAAAAGTGATTCTAAAAAAACTTCATCTACTTGCTTTTTAAAATAGCAAGAACTATTTTTGGTAGAAACTTGATTTAAATCACTGAATTTTAAAACAAGCCTTACTGACTAGTGATTTAAAATCGTGATTTAAATCAATTATATTGTTAAATCAAATCCACCCTGATTAGAACCAATTAAAAAGTCAGTTCATCCTGAAAAAAAACAAGCCCCTACATAGCTCTGTATACAGTAAAAATTACAAAGCTATGATTTTCGGGCTATGATGGTGCAAAAAGATGTTTTCTTCTAAAAAAAAAAGTGTAAAAGATAAAAAATATATAAATTTGTTATCGCTGTAAAAGTAACAACCCACTGAGTAAAGTTAGTATGTCATGTATACCACATGAATTATCAGGATTGCTGTATTCTGTTTATTTTGCCTCTCAAAATCCAGAATAAAAAGTGATTTAAAAAGTCACATGAACCCTAATGTGGTACCAATGAGAAAGTCAACTCATCCTGTAAAAAACAAAAGCATTTCTATTATGTAAAAATAGTAAAATATAAAAAAACTATCTAAAATTTATATTGTTATCATTTTAGGGACCCGCATAGTACAGTTATAATGTCATTTACACCGTACGCCGAACGCTGTAAAAATGAAACCTAAAAAACAATGGTGGAATTGCTTTTCTTTTTCATAGTCCAATGCTAAAAATAAACTGTTAACCTAAAATGCACGCTTCAACTACAGATGAATTTACTGAGGAGTGTTTTTTTCAAAATAGGGTGAATTCTGGAAGGTTTCACTGATTCTGGTACTTTGGGGGCTTTGCAAACGCGAAATGGCACCCACCAAAATCTGTGTTCAAAACGTCAACTAGAGCTCGCTCCCTTGTACGCCCTGCTATGTCCCAAATAGAGGTTTACACCCACATAAAGGTTGCTTCCCATATACAAAACATGCTTAATACATTTTCAGATGCTTTTTCTCTAGCATTCCTTGCGAAAATAAAAAAAATTCCACTAAAACTGAATATAATTAGGAAAAATGTATTATGTTTATTTTATGACCTAATGCTAACAAAATCTGTGAAACATCTGTGGGGTCAATATACTCACTACACGCTTGAGATATTCCTTAAGGAGAGTAGTTAACATAATTAGTCTTTAAGTTTTAGCACCTTAAAAGGGTTGTCTCACTACAAAGATTGTATGTCAAATGAAAGATCATTAAAAAAACAAGCAAACAAGCAAGTTTGCAATATATGTTAATTACAAATCCCCTACCAATTTCTAGATAACTTGTCTTGTAGGGGCACCAGAAGCTGCTCATGTCTCTATGGACACCGACCTGCTCGTCCTCCCTCATAGGCTGCTGGCTCCTGCATCTCATCACAGCAGGTCGGAGATGGGAGTGAGCAAGTTTAGCCATACGCACTCCCTATCTCCTGTCTGTCCTCTCTCTGCCTGATGTCAGTGCAGAGTGTATGCTGAGTGGTGACTCAGGGCCAGCTTCTCTGCCTAATTATTATTCACTGCTTGTTGACTATTTCCTTCCTCAGTCATCCACTTCCTCAGGCAGAAAAGCAACATGCAGTGAATAATAATTAGGCAGATAAGGCAGTGACTCGACAATCTGCTGCCCAGGGGAGAAGGGGGGTGGGGGTGGTCGTAGAATGACAGGACAGCTAGTATGGAAGGAAGATCACACATGATCATTTGAACCCCCCCCCCTCCCATTCTCTGTGCTCGGAACCCCTGGTGATCGCCTGCTCTGCCTACACTCATAGGGGGAAAAAAATATGTGCATGCAGGGGCTGTTTTATCCCCTCTCAGTGGATGCTATTAAACAGGAGTGAATAGGAGTGCAGCAAGGGAGGAAAACTGTTATCTAGACAAAAGCTCACCCTTCCAATGCTAAAACTGATTGGATTAGTCTTAGCATCAGGAGCGAGCATGGCAGCATGATGACATCACCTAGATGAAGGGAGTGGGGAGAGGAGACCAGGAAGCCACTAATCCCTCCCATGATTTGAAAAATCCAACACAGAAGACAGCAGCAAGGTAGGATGAAACCCTGACATGAGACAACCCCTTTAAGGTGTCAGCAAACCTGAAGTGGTTTTCTAGAAAAAATGGGGTACCAAAATTCAATTGGTACTTCTTCAATTCTGATGCCTGTGGTTGAGTCAAATAGAATACTTGGGCCATATATCAGATGTTTCTAAACATGGCAGAATTGGGTGAATCCTTATTTATTTGGGTTTCACAACGTTTACTGTGCTTGAGTAAAAAAATAATTAAATGTGGTGATTTATGGGGAGGAGGCTAACATACAAGCCCCTAAAAACATTTCCCCACTGAACTGATCCTAACGTTGCAAATTTGCTTTAAAAATTTGAAAATTGCTGCAAAATTTTAAAGTCTCTTAAAATCCTAAAAGGGTATTGAAAAAAATGATGCCAACATAAAGCAGACATATGGTAGATGTTAATTATTTACTATTTTTTGTTTTGTATGACTATCTGTCTTATGCTCAGAAATGTAAACATTTTGAAAATGAGAAATTTTGCTAATTTTTACAGCATTTTGATTTTATAAACATAGACTGTATTGAGCAAAATTTATTACTACTTAAACCACAATGTTTCACAAGAAAAGAATATTAAAATCACATGGGTAGAAGAAAATCATTAAAATGTTATTCACAGATAAAATGATACAAGTCAGATTTGAAAAATGGAGCCAGGTCCTGAAGTAGAAAACAGGCTTGGTCCTTAAGATGTTAACCCTTTAGGGCCCTGAAATCTTGTGCCCTGTTTAAACCATTTTATTTTCAGAGCTGAAATGTTAGTAACTGCTGTAGAACCACCCATAGTCTAATCTGGAATGGGAGCCTGAAGCAGGCTGTGAAGAGCAGGCTCTGTGAAACAGCCAGATGGGAAATCCCTTTTTACATTGTTGGTTATAATTATAGCATTTATTCTGTTTAAATGAAAAAAAAAAATCTTCTTCTTAGTATTTGTTCACATACAAGACAAAATTGTATGTAATAAAGAGTAGACCCTAAATACGCACTGTTCTGAATGTGTTAGTGGTTCCTGAGCTCAACAGCTGAGCAACCCCCTCACAATGTTTTTGGAGCAGAAGATTTGGAGGTGTGAGCCTCAAAGCTTCTAATAAACGGAATTTAATGTAACTTGGAAGAAATACAGCGTACACAGAAAAGCCCATCTGTATTTATTTCCTGCCATAAAGAATAAGGCAGTAACACGTAGTCACAGAGTTTAACATTTGGAAATAATGAATGCGGTAGCACAAATAAATAATAAATATTCTGTTAGAATATAAAATAAAATCCTTCCATACAGCTTAGCAAGCAGTGCCCCAATTTCCCCATAAACATGCTTGTTCAGTTGAGCCAAAAAGGAAAAAGGGGATAAATGGTTGCCAGGTTGCCATGCCATCTGCTGCTTATCTCCAAGGGAATGCTGTCAAAACCCATCAGGCAATCTCCATATATGCTACTCACAAAAAGTTTGGGATATTTATCTTTTGGTTGAAATTTCAGGATGAACATAACATTTCTTGATTTTTTTTTAAATGAATGAAATTAGACCATTTCTTAACTTCAGAAAGCACATATCCAGCTTTTCAATGTTTCAGTACTTTCTGCACAACTTGATGACCTCTTACAAGGAGCTTAGTGGCAAAATTCACAACAGGTGTTTAATCCCTGAATTGCCCAATAAATTTAAGGGATCAGTTTGAATTAGGATATAAACAGTCCTCCTCATCATATTGTTCACATTTTAACATCATGACAATACCTTACAATTGATCAACTGAACCTGCCCATTGCTAAGATTCAAGCAGGATGCTCTTAGACTGAGCTGAGAGTGTCACAGAGTGTCATCAGCATTTTGCAACAGAGATACAGAGAGACTGTAGGGCAATGTTCACACGGCTTATTGCCGGCGTAATTGCAGGGACGGATTTCGCCCCGCAATTATGCCGGCAGCCGTGCAGCGGGGGGCGCGGGCGGGACGGGGGGCCATCAGCTCGCCGGCCCCATAGACTGTCATTATCTACGGCGCGTACACGCCGTAAATGATGTGCATGTCACTTTCTCCCCCCTCAGTGGATTCGCCGAGCGGGGAGCAGAGACGGAATCCATAGTTCTCTATGAGAACTGTGGATTACCGTAGTTACTGGGACGGACTGGAGCGGTACTGCAGCGCAAATCCGGCACGCAGTACGGCTCCAATCAGCACCCAAATAAGCCATGTGAACGAGGCCTAAGAGTCACAGAAAGGCAAAGACGTAGACTTCCTTTGGTTACATCACACACTGAAGATCGCTTCATTGTAAACAATGTCCTGCGGTACTGATAAATGCCACACAACTGTGTGATGTAGCCGAAGGACGTCCAGTTCTTTGTCTTTCTGTGACTATTCCAGTCTCTCTGTATCTCTTTAGCCCCCTGCTGATGATACTTTGTGACGCTTTAAGCTCAGTGGCCACTTCCATCTGAGAGCATCCTGCTTGAAGCCTATTAAAAGTGAATGAAGCACAAGTCTCTCCTCTGTATTGCGACAAGAACCTGGAAGTCAAAAGGAGCAACTTTCTGGGAGCTCGTGAGCGCTAGGTAAGTATTCTTTTTTTTTGTGGCCCCAAATAAATATATATTTTTTTCTACTGACAACCCCTTTAATTACTGCTACTTTTGTTGCTATTTTATTTTTCTGTCATGGGGCTTATGACAGAAAAATCTCATCTCATTTTGCTATGGGGCCAAATTAATTCTAGTTACACCCCTGGTTGAACTGGTTAAAATTAGAGTGATCACTCAAGAATAATCTAATGTCTATAGCAAGCTCAATCATATTTACTTTGTCAATTGGTCTACATTATTTATGATATTTTCAACTCACCAAGTTATTGTTCATTCCTCCCGGAACAGATCTGCTTCTTATGCTTATTGTCTCCCCATTCCCATCTGCAAACTGTCTGCTGAGGTCCACCTCCGACCGACTGTGATCTGAAAAGGATTATTTACATTATTATCTACCAACAACTACTGCCGTATACGAAGGTGTATTGTGATCTCTTAGGATAGCTTTTTATGCTGTTTGTTTCGTATATTTAACTTCTTTCACTGTAGATTTCACCAGGTTTTAGGGTATGGACTAGCAGCATTCAGTGTCTGAGCCCCTAATGAATTTTCTACACTAAATACATGATGAAAAAGCATGGATTTCCCTGCACTTGTATAATGCATCAAACAACACATCCAAAAACATGCCTTGTGCCCCACTGATACACATTCAAATACACATGAATGGGACATTTTACTTGCATTTTTTCCTGTGCATTTTGATACAAAAACAGTACGTAAAATGGTGTGTAAAAAAAAACGCATGTACATCCAGCCTAAAGCAGTACCAAAATTTTCAGTATTTAAAAATAGGATAACGTAATTGTTAAAATTAGGGTTCACAGTTTGTGTTTCTTGCTAAATGTTTTATAAAAATATTTATAAAAACAACTAATCTGACATGGGACCAGGCTGGGTAAGAGAAAGCTAAAAAAAAAAGTTATAGTTCTCTTCCTGTACTCTGCCGCTTCCACGGTGGAGTTTCACGGGATCTGCTCCTCTTCACTTTTAGGTCCTTGTCCCGATACACAGAAAAGGTTCAGACTCCATGATAAATGAATAGAGTACGACATGCTTCAGTGTGTTCAGACAAGTACATGGAAGTGAAGAGAAGCCGATAATCAACGAGCTGTGTTAAAAGGGGCATGGCCTATAAAAGGGGTAAAAAAAATGTTGTGGTGTGTGAATATTCCTGAAGACAATTTTCAAGAGTTGTCAAGTATTTTATAGGCAGAAACGTAAAACTAAGAAAGCAGATAGATAAATGCAATTATTTAGCCAGAATACTTCTGGTACAGGAGTGTAAAAGGAGAGTGAATGGTTCACAGGCCAGATACAGAAACAGTGAGACACATACCCTAGGCTCAAGAATTTTTAATTTAACCTTTTTTAAATTTTTATTGATGGAATTAGGACATTTAGACATTCAATATTTCAATTGGTTTTGTAATACACAATAATACTTGTATATTACAGTATGTTCACATGGCATCTTTGCGGGGCATCTTTAGGTGTGTAATTGCGCTGCAAATACGTCCAAAGTATGCCCCGCAAATACGGTAATTCCTAGGTTTCATTGAGAGCTATGATTACCTGCTGTTTTTCCTGACACGTGTTACGCGTCAGGAGAAAGAAGTGACATGGGGAAATTGAAAGTCAATGGGAGCCGGTATAGAGCATTTTAGAATAACGTGTTGGCCAGCACGTACTTCTAAAACACCCGTTAAAAGCCCCGCTATACCCGTGTGACATAATTCATTATTATGCTTGTTGGTATAAAATTTGTCTGGTAAAAATTGTTTAGGAAGACAACTTTTTTCAAATTTTTTTGGAAAGGGGATGCAACTCATCTCCTCTTTTGATAAATTTCACACAGAAAAAAATATGACTCTCTGTCCAATTTTAAGTTTTTGTAAGAATTTTTTAGTTTTCAGGTCACAAAAAAAATGCTGAACATTTAGGGAAAAAACCAATAAACTTTAGGAAAAGTTTTTATAAAATAAAGTGCAATTTTTGGGGGTCACTACCCCTTTAAAATCGGGCATGCACTGAAAATGAAGAGTCTGTAGAAAAGTTCCTTTTTTGGGATGGGGAATAAATTGACCGCTTTAGATGACTAAAGAAAAACGTGGTAAAAATTGAAGGCAATTTTTAGGTTCAAAAGGTCTAAAAAAAATAAACATTACAGACATTGGGTTTCTTCAGCCCGTGGATCCAGTGGGTGACTAGAAAACCCTTTTTGTCCAACCACTTAGATCCCCAAGCCCACTATTAACTGTGACATGTGAGAGGTGAAACAGCTAGGATCAGAGTCATCTCCAAAACTGGTTCTTGTACTAGTGTTAGCTGTAATATACAGCTGACCAATGCTGTGGATGGTGTGGACATAGCTCCCCAGGGGGGAAAAAAAGGGGTTTTTAAACCCAAATTTCAAATATTAAAGGGATACCCTTTTCGGGCCCCAGGAAAAAAATTTTACTTTTTGGGGGAAAGGGGGCCCCCCAAGGGGTATGGGAAAAGGGGAAAAAAAACACCGGGTTTCCTTTTGTCCGATATTTAAAACAGGGCCCCAACATAAATTGGGTTGTTTTTGTTTAACTTAGTCCCCTTTTCCCTTTTTTTTTGGGGTGCCTAGGCTTCTCCGGGGCATGTACTTGCATTTTAATTGCCCCCCAAATTTAAGTCATAGAAGTGCCCTTCTCTTTTTGGTGCACATCTGCCTTTCCTGCATGTACTTGCAGTAATTGCATCCCATTTAAGTCATAGACCCCTTAAGGGCAAAAAAGTAACATCATTAAAAAATTTTGTGTATGTTTTTCAAAAATTTATTTTAAAACAGGAAAAAAAAAAATATTGCGGTACGGCTCCCTTTCCCCCTCAAGAAAGCAAAAAAAAATTTCTTTAAAATTTGTTAAATTGTGTAAAGAAAAGGAAAAACCATTTCCCTCCCTTTCCCTTTGATGTCAAATTTAGGGACATTTTAAAATTTAGGCCTGATTATAATCAGTACATCCTTATTCCTCTTTCTTTTTTTTTGGGTTGATTCGGACCCCCCCAACGAAAACGCAAAAGCAAATATTTCCAGATTTTTATGAGTTTAGTTTTAGGGGATTTTTCCCCAAAAATGATAGGCCCTTTGCCCAAGGGAAAAGTACGGACTGAGATTTTTAAACGGTATAGGGGGAAAACTAATAAAAAAACCCGTATGTGGAATGGGAGAGATTGGTTTAAATTTTAAAAAAAAAACCAAAAAATTTATTTTTGGTTAAATGGAAAAAGTAAAAAAAAGCACAAAAGGGGGCCCCAGCAAAATTGGGAAAGCGCTGTGGGTATTTTAAATGCTGAAAATTTCCTAGGGTTTTGTTTAAGCGTAACCCAATTTTTAAATGTGCCCCCTTGTTTTCAAGGTTTCCCCCTGGATTGCATAGTTGTCATGCTAAAAGGTTCCTGATACTTTTTTCTTTTTTTGAGAGAGAGACATGATTGGAGAGATGAAATAATACAAGTATAAATCTATGTCTTATATTTATCTTCCCTTTAGAAAAGAAATCAGGAGAGATACACAGAGTAAACCAAAATTTTCAGGGCAAAATACATGCAAAAAAAAACCCCAAAGTTAACAAATTGAAATCCCCGTTTTTGGTATAAATTAGATTAGTGGGGGGTTAAAAACTCTGAATCCTTTAACCACTTTAAAAAAAATCGTCGGCTTCCCAATTTTTCATCGGGGTGTTTTGGAAATCCCGAAAACATTCATTTTATTTTATTTATTTTTTTTAAAAAATCTCATACATCTTTTGGTGCGGGAAATTTTAGGCGGGTCAAAATTTTTGAAATTTTTTCAATAGAAAAGGAAATTCAGGAGGTTTGGAGCGGGGTACCCAAAACCACAATAGAGCTTAAAATTCTTGTAAATTTACAAAAAAGTTTTAAAAAAAAAAATGACGGGGCCCAAAATTGAAATTCTAAAATTTGTTGAACTGAATTGCGGGTTTTAAAAGCTTTTTTTAAATTTTCCCAAATTTTATTTTTTTTTTTATAAACCCCCAAATTCCAAATTTGAAATAAAAAGTGATCTTGCAAAAGTGCCCCTTGAAAACTATTTTAATTGGCCCCCTAAATTTAAATCAGTGTGGACAAAATTTTAAAAAATTTCCCAAAAGTGAAAAAATTGGGTCCCAAAAAGGCTTAGAGTCAGTCAAAAAGAAGGGCGGGGCAAAAGGCAGTGGAAAACTTGTTTTTTATCTAAAGGGGGAATAAACCCTAATTTTTAAATGAATTTATAGGGTATAACGAGGGCCTTTAATTTACCGGGGCCCATAGAAAACTCGAGATAAGGCCAATGATGGAGTGCCAGAGCTACGTCTTCTATGTCCCTTGGGCCAAATTTTTCTTCGGGTTTAGTGGAAACCTTGATTTCTTTTACTTTTCCCTTTTAAGTTGCTGGAAATAAAAATAAAGGAGTTTTTAAGGAAAATGTTCACACGGCTAAAAATGGGCCGTTTTTCGGTTCCGTTATTACGCGCCGGCGGGGTCCCAAAAATTACGGGTAAAAACCGGCCCAAATTCATTACGGAAAATCCAAAGTTCTCTTAGAAAAACCCTTTTGGATTACGTCTCCTCCCCCTGCCCCCGGGTGAATACCCCAAAGGGGGGAGATAATTAAAATTGCCCTTTTTCCAGGGGCCGTTAAGCGCCCGCTAAAATGATTGTCTAGGGGGCCGGGGGGGTGTCGGCCCCCCCCTCCCTCCCCCGCCCCCCCCCCCCGGGCTCACCCCGCCCCCCGGCCCCCCGGCGTAACTGGGGGCGTATATTACTTTTCCGCATTTTAAACCCGTGTAAAAACTTTGCCTAAATTGTCAAATATCATTCATCCAAAACCTTTGTGCTGTTTTTTTAAACCCCCACCCCCTCACCCCCCTTTTCGCCCGGTCATTAAAAATTTTTGGCCCCTATCTTTCCTTCCTCCTTTAAACCCCCCTTAAGGTAACCCCGAAAAAATTTTAAGTTTAAAAAGGGGTTGTCTGCTACATTAATTATCTTACCTCAGTCCTATTTTCTTGGGTTTCATTTTAAATTCGGGAAAAGGGTTTTTTACTGGTTCCACAAAGTCGGGCAGTGGGCACCCCGGTCGTACCCCTATATCCAAAAAATTGCTGGAAGCCTATCAGGATGTTCAAAAAAGGTCGTTGTTTATAGCGCCCTGGGAGCTGTGCGGCCCATAAAGAGGGAAAATCTCAGAAAAAGGTAGGATACAGTTAAAGGGGGAAATTTTTTGGAAAAGTGACTTGTTTTTGCAAGTTCTTTGATTAAAAAGTAATTTCCTTTGTAGTGAGAAAACCCCCTTTTTAAGGGCCAGAACCTTTTTTTTTCCCTTTATCGCTTTTCAAAATTTGGGAAAACTTTCTTTATTTTTTAAATTTAACGCAGTTAGATAAAGGGCCTTGTTTTTTTTTGGGGGGACGAGTTGTACTTTATGGGGGAAATTATTTTTAAGTTAAACTTATAAAATTAATTGCAGGAAATTTATTTTTATTTTTTTAAAATTTTTTTTTTTTTTTTTTCCCCCTTTCACATTTCAATTTTAAAAATTTTTTGATTAATTTAAAAAAGGTTTTAATTATGGTCGGGGTGGATTTTCTTTTATGTTTTGGGGTTTTTTCCCTTTAAAAGTGTTTTTTAATTTATATGCACAATTTTTTTTTAAAATTAAAATATTTTTTTTTTGTCAAAATCAATTTTTTTTTTATTCAATTTTTTTTCAAAGCTTTTTTTTTTTTTTTTTCTAACTTTTTTTTTCTTTTTTTAAATCCCCTTTTTGAAAGGGAAACTGTTTTACTTTTTTTTAAATTTTTTTTTTTTAAAATTAGTAAATGTTTTTGGCATATTCTTTATAGGGAAAAAATAAATTAAAATCTGTGTCAGTCTGAACACACGAACGTGTTTCGGGACACCCCCCCCAAAAAAGTGTGCCCTTTTTGGTCATTGGTTTTTTAAACAAGAGCAGCTTGGGACCACTTGGGGTCCCCCAGGGCTAAACTGTGCAGCCTTTCCCGGGGGTTTCCTCCCCCGGGGAAAAATCGGGGTTTTAAAATGAAACCGGGGGGTTTTCCCCCCTTTTCCCAGGTCCCTCGAAAGGGGGATGCTTTGGGTATCAGGGGTGTATTTAAAACCCCTTTTTAAACCCCAAACAGCGGCGTGCTCCACTAGGGCGCCCGAAAAAGAAACTCCAATGTCTGCACTCCAAAATAAAAAGGGGTTTTCCTTCCCGCCCCAAAAACGCCCCTTGAAATGCCCAAACCCGTTCAAAAGCCACGTGGGCCGGTTTTTAAGGAGTTTAAAACCACATTTTTTAAATAAACAAAAATACCCCCTTTAAAAAAACCCAATTCTTGACCCCTTTCCTATCTGCCCAAATTATCTCCTGTTCCATTTGCCTCAAGGGACTCTTTCCAAACAACAGGGTCTATATTGAAATGTCCCCCCCTTTTCTCCCATCAATCCCTTCTTGACCCGTGCAATTGGTTTTCGATCCCACCCAACCTCCCAAAAACCGCCCAAACCCCAAAATTTCAAAAAATCCCCCTTAGAAAACATAAAAAAACTTTTTTTGTCTTTTTACTCGGGTGCTCCCTTTTTTTTCTTAAAACCGTTCTTCCCCTTTTAACAAAAATCGCCCAAAAATTTCCCCTCACATTTAAAAAATACCCTCTTTTTCCCTTTGGGAAATCACCGGACTTTGGTGCTTTCCTGGATTACCCAATAAAATCCCCCTGACCATCGGGGGGTTAAGCAAATCTCTAAACCCTCCTTGCACCCACCTCCCTCCTCTCTTTGCGGGTTCCACCTCGGGGGTTTTCATTTCTTGGGGTCCACCCCTTTTTTTACTATTACACCCCGGGCCCCTGGGTCGGCTATAGCATCCCCTTTGGCTTTTCCCCCCCCCTTACCAGTTGTTTGCTGACGAACCCCAAATTTTAAAAATTTCTCAGACATTTTGGTTAATTTATCTACTCCCCCAAGATCCCGATTGTTTTCTATCCATACCCCTCTTTTTTTTCCCCTACCCGCCTCCTAAAAAAAATTTGTGGAAAAAAACCCCAATTCATAATCCTCCCCCCCACCAAATTTAAAATTACCCTAACCCCCTTCTTCAAATTCCCCCTGCCCAACGGCTTTTTTAAACACTTCATTTGGCCCCAAAACTGCCCCTCCGCTGCCCTTGAAGAAAACCCTTTGGACTCCCTTTCTGTTTTTAAAAAATAAAACCCAAAAGCCCTTTCTTTTAAACCTTTCCCCGGTTCTTTCCGAAGAATAGGAGTGCTGGTTTTCGTTTTAAAGTCTTCCCCCTTTCTAAATGGACGGAGCCTTTTTAGTTTTAAATGACCCTGTGCTTTTAAAAAAACATTGTTTGCCTGAAAAAAAATTTTTCCCAATCCCCTTCTCGGGCCCCCTTTTAAAATTTGTAAAAAAACCTTAATTTAAATTTTTACATTTCCCCGGTTTCACCCTGCATTCCCTTTGGGGTTAGTTTTCCCAATTCGTTAATTTTGGGTCACCACTGTAGCTGTGTTTTCTCGAAAGGACAAAACGTGAAAATTAATTAAAAACACAGTTGGAAAAGTAAAACAGCTCTAAATTGGTGATTTTAAGTGAGGGGTGACCATCCCCTATTTCGGAAAATTTGAATAAAAAAAAAGGGGGTTGGGGGAAAAGTTTCAGGGGCTGGACTTGGTCTTTTCTTTTTTTGGGCCCCCCCAGGAGCTGTATCTTAATTTTTCCCCAACCAATTTAAATTAAACCCCTTTCCCAAGTTAATAAACCCCAATTTTGATACTCTTTAATAAATTTGCCCCCCGCAAAAAACCCCGCCCCTATTTTCCCAAAAAATTTTCACGGCCGGTTGATGATGGGTTGGCTTTGGCTCCCAAAGGGGGGTTTAAAACCTTTTTAAAAACTTCCCAAGAAACCCAAATTTTGCTTTTTAAAAAAACTGAAAGTTGTGCTTGAAAATGTATTCCCCTCCCCTGATTTCCAAAAGTTTCTGGGACCCCCTTTTAGCTGCTATGACAGTGAAAATTTTTGGGGTTATAATTCTAACCAGTTTTTGTAAAATCAAAAAAAGAGGGAAAATTTTTTCCATTCCTTCTGCAAAAAATTGGCTCTAGATCCCCCATATGGTGGGAAAAAATTTTTTTGTAACAGAAATTTTCAAGTCATCCCCACGGATTCTCATTCGGATATAGGTTGGGCTTTAAATTGGGCCCTTTTGTAAAAAATTTGAATTTTGCTTTGAATTTTAAAAAAATTCCCATTGTGCTTTGATTTGTTTGTTTGGGGATTTCTTTTGTCATTGCGGGGGAAGGGTTTTAAAATTTTATCCCCCAAATCTAAAGTCTTTTGCGTTTCGGGTTTGCCCCTCCGGGGGGAAAAAAATTAAACCAAATTTCATTTGCTTAAATGCCGTTCTCCCAAAAAAAATGCCCAATTTTCCCAAAATCCCCCAAGTTCAGGGGTTAATGGTTGCAGTAATGGTTTCCCCCAAAAAAATTTAAGCTTATGAAAATTTATCCCAAAAACCCATTTTAATTTTGGATAATTTTGACCGACCCACCTTTTCCACGGGTTTTGCTGTTTTCCCCCTTTTACAGCTTTTTGCAAACGGGAAAAAACGAACTTATTTTTGTTTCAAAGGGGTTTTTCTTTATCCATCTTTTATAAAAGCCAATTTTGTGGATTTCCTAAAAATATTTGGTCCTGTGGACGGGATTTTTATCCCTTTGGATCTTTACAGCTTTTCCCGGACCCGGGGACCTTTGAATGTTTTTCTAATTAGTGTTCCCCCTTTTAATCTTGGCTGTCAGTTTAGGGGGAAAATGTTATTTTTATTTGGTGAGTAGCCCCCCCCAAAAACCCCCTTTCCATTTAAGGATTTCCCTTTTTTTTTAAAAAAAAAAACCTAACCCAAAAATTCCACTTTGCCAAAACCCTTTTTTCCCCTGAGTTGCTGGTGTTTTCCCTTGATTTTTCTTTAAATGCTGTTTGTTCCCCCAATGTTCTCAAAACAAAACCCTGGGCCCTTTCACAAAAACCCTTATTTTAAAACTAAAGAAATAACTTGCTTCGGGGTTTCCCACTCTGTTTACCAAAAAAATTGGTAAAAATTGGATTTTAAATTTAGGGGATTTTTTTTCAGGGGGAAAAATACAAAATCCCAACCCACACTTTTAGGGTTTTAATTTGAAAGGTTTTTGGGGAAAAATCAAGTTATTAAGTGAAAAAATGTAAATTTTGTTGTAAAAAACCAAAATTTTGTAAAAAAAAAAAAACACCCAAAAAATTTTAAAAAAAAATTTGAATTTAATTTTTAAAAAGGTAAAAATTAAAAAAATATTTTATCAAAAAGGGTATAACTTGCCCCCGAATAAAAAAGGGGGCCCTCTTTAAAAAATGCGTAATTGAAAAAATAAAAAAGGTTAAGGTTTTATTAAAAATGCGGGAAAGGAAAACATTTTAAAAATGTCTGGCCCTTTTTAAGTACTTTTCAGGCTTTGGGTTTGAAAAATCAAACCCCTTTGTTTTTTTTTGTGTTTTTAAAGTGATAACTTTTTAAAATACTTTAAAAACCTTTTGAAGCAAAAAAACATGATTTTTTTATTAGTGCTTATCCTTTTTATATAAAACCCTTTTTCCCAAAAAAATTGGATTTTTGTATTTTACCTTTAAAAATCCTTTTCTTGGTTTGTTTCTTTTGGGGGACCCCACACCTTGGGTATGGGGGCCCCTTGCCCTAGGGGGGGGGTCACTAGGGGGAAAAAATGTTTTGGGGCCCGCCGGGGGGTTTTTGGGGCCTAAAATTTCCCTCCTGCTGCGGGGGCTGACCCCATTTTGGTTTACAAAACCCCGTGGCCAAGAGGGGGAAACCCCAAAAAAAAAAACACTGTTTTCCAGGTTAAAAAAATGAGGGGGGCCCTGTGCCCCCCCAATGAACCCAGACAAAAAAATTTGGATTTTACGGGTTTAAGTACAAAAAACCCCAATTTTCTCCCCAATGTCATTGGGGGCCCAACAGACCTTGGGATGTCCAAGAGCGGCCCAAGAAGGTGGGAGAAAAAAAGAGGTTAAAACTAAAAATTCTCGCGTGATTTTGGCCGGGGCAAAGGGGTCAGTGGGGGGCCCAAGGTACGGTTTTGGGGGTCTTAAAAAAAAACTAGGGAAACCAAAGCTAAAGGTGGAAAGTTTTTGAAAAACCGGGTAAAGCTAAATCTTGATGCTGAGCCCCCAGGAAAACCCCAAAATGTTTGGGGTGGGAGGGGGGCAGTGACCAACCGGGAGGGAACTCCGGGACTGTTGGGACCCCCCACGTAACCCCAGACGTATATTCCGAATCCCCAGACCAATTTCGAAAACCCCCCCCCCCGTCCCGATCCCCCTCGAGGGGAAAAAAAAAAGGGGAAGAAATATTTTTCATTGTTATAAAAAACGATAAAAATTCCCTTTGGGAGAAAACGTGGAACAGGACGTAGAAAAACTCCGCCTTATGAAAACCCAAAGGGAAAAGGGAATTTGAAATGTTTAGAAACTAACCATTTGGGGGAAAACTGTCGGAGGGAATTTGAAGGCCCCCCAAAGGAAGGCCCCCTTTCCCTTTGAATTTAAAATTTGGGAAATTTTCCCTTTAGTGGCCCAGAGGGTGAGGACTGCAGGGCCTTCTAATTGAGATTTAAACCCCAAGGGGTTTTAGGTTTTTGAACCAAGGGGGATGGAATGGGACCCCCGAAAAAAGGGTTTTGCCTGTTAGCGGGGGCCAACCCCTAAAGCGGGGGCAAAAAAAATTTGGAGGGGAGCGAAAAATCGCCTTTCCCGGGGGAGGGCGGGCCGACCCCAAAGGGTTTTTGACTGCAAAAAAGGGAACAGCCCCCTTGGGTAGGGATCCCAAAGGGGTGAAAAGGCCTTCCAAGTTGGGGGTTTCGATCCGGGCGGTTTGGGGGCCCGGGTGCTCGTTCATGGCCCCGGAAAAACGGAAACCCAAAAAACCCCACGAGATGTTAAGATGGGTTTCAAACCCAAAGCTGTGAAAAATGCACCACGGTTTTGTGGGGTGGAGAGAGGCCCCCTTACAAAAGAAGGGTTTGCGTAAAGGAGGGGGAAAGGAGGCCCGCGAATAGGGGAAAAAGACCCGTTTTCCAAAGGCCTGCGGGGCCAACCCAAGGGGGGACGAAAAATGGCGGGGTTCCCCCTCTCGGACTTGAGGTGCTTCAGCCTTCGAGGAAGAAGAGGCCAGGGTGGAAAGAAGTAGATCAGAGAAAACTGACCCCAAGGTAGGACCAGCACGTCTACCGCTGGAGCCCTGGAAACATAACTCGGGAGTTGGTGATTGAGAAAGACGCAAGCAGATCGACGTCTAGCGTACCCCACTTCTAGCAAAGAAGGCAAAAAACCTCTGGTAGAAGAGCCCACTCCCTGGAAGCAACTGTTGCTGAACTGAGATGTTCGGCCAATCAGTTTTCCACCACTGGAATGAAAATCGCCGACAAAGTCGCTCTGCACAGCGAAGAATCCTTGCAGCTCCCCGAAATCCAAACTGGCTGCCCCCGGATGAGAGGGGACCACTGCGAGAGCGTTCGATGTTCCAGCACATTGATCTCAACTGGGAGCCGAAGACAGCGCTCCATCCGATGAGCTGGCATCTATGGTGATGACCAGCCATTGCGGAGACAGAAACAACCTCCCTTGATGTAACGCAGGGGAAGCCAGCCACCAGTCCAGGTTCCTTCGAACCTGGGGTGGCAGGCAAACCGTTGTGCCCAGGGACATTGGAGACCCGTCCGATCAAGACAGGATTGACTGCTGCAGAGGTCGAGAAAGAAACTGCGCAAAGGACACTGCCTTGAAGGTAGCCCCCAACCTGCCGAGAACCCATATGCATGTGCGAAGAGTATATGGAGTGCGATTCAGAAGTAGAGAAACGTCTGAACATAAGTGCTGGACTCTCCCTAATGGAAGAAACACTCTGAACACCTGAGTGACGAGAATAATCCCCACCCGAAGCGCACTACTGTGTCTAGGGTGAACCTGATGCTGACCAGGCTGGCGCATCGAAATGGAGCCTTCGCTAGAAGGTCATCCAGACAAGAAACAATGGTTATGCCCCTGATGCGAAGGATCACAATTAGGGGAGCTAGGACCTATGTGAAGACCCCTGGTGCAGTTGCGAGGCTGAATTGTAGAGCTCTGAACTGACAGTGCCGTGAGCCTATTGGGAAGCGCAGCGACCGCTGTATGGCCAGGGAAATAGGGACAGGCCAATAAGCATCCCCGATGTCTATAGCAGATAGATAAAGAACTCTCGGCTCCAGAGAGGTTACCACTGATCGGAGTGACTCCATGCAGAAACCGGGACCTTGCACATACTTGTTGAGCCCCTTGAGGTCCAACATTGGCTCTATTGAGCTGCCCTTCATGGCGACTATAGAAAAGTTTGAACAAAAATCCTGAAAACGCTCGGACTCAGAGACCGGCATAATCACTCCTTGAAGGATGAGGGTGCAGATTGCCAGAAAAAACGCTGACGCCTGAGCTGAGAAGCAGGCAGGGAGGAAAGCTAAACTGACTCCTGTATCCTAAAAATGGCGACCTCGCGAACCCAGGCATTCTCGACCTGAACCTACCAGATCTCCTGGAACTGGATGAGATGCCCCCCTCCCCCCCCACCTGAGACAGATTTTCGGGTTGGGCTAAACCCTCAAACCAAGTGTGACTTGGGGGATGGGCGCTTGGGCGTTCTGCGAGACTGCCAGGATGGTGCTGGTCTGGCTGAGGGGCACTTAACTCCCATGGAGCGAGGAATTATCCCTGCGGCCAGCCTGTAAGAAAAGCTCTGAAAGGGCTGAAACTGGGCGCGCTATTTAAGTGAATGACGCCGTGCTGGCTGGATCTGAGGGGGGAGAATACTATGACCCCCTGTGGCCTCTGAAATAAACTTGGACACACTTCCCAAAAAAACTTGCGGCCAATAACTCCTTGGAGGCTGCATCCACTGCCAAGAATTTACCCACAGGGAGCGGCAAACGGCCACTGCATTGCCGATGCTCTAGCTGCTAAACGGGCTGACTCAAGTGAAGTATCGCTGAAACTTCGAGGTCCCTGAAAGCAGGGAAGTGTGATTCCACAACTCCTCTGTGCAAGCTCCAGCTGACAGCCCTCACTGTAACTGCTTTGAAAAACCATGCAGGCTTTGCTGACCCACGAAGAAGGTCGCAGGGCTGCCCCAGCCACCTCAAAGGCAGACTTACAAAAAACCATGAAGACACCTGTCTGTGCTGTCACCGAGGACTGCCGCATCCGAAATGGGGATGACCGTAGGATACGTGAGCCGGGTGACTAGGGCGTCCACTGATGGGAACCCGACCAGTCTGACACTGATTCTTCAGAAAAAGGACAAAGAGTATTAAGCCGTCTGGTAAGAAAACAAATGCCTGATAGGATGTTTCCACTCCCTGGCAACCAGTTCCCAAACTCCAAATGTACAGTGAACAACAAACGCTGCCGCCTGCCACATTCAAAGGAAACCTCCTCCTGAGAGGCTGAGACTTCCTCATCCCTACCTGAAGGGAGTCTCTGACAGCCCGGATAAGGGCTTAGATCAATGCTGCCATACCATCAACCCTGCCTGGCCCAAAACCAGGGGAGTCTCCAGTAGAGGCCATATCCAGGCCTGGAGTTCTCATATCTGTCCCTAATAGCCTGGAAAAGAAGGGCTGGGACCGCTGCTGCCGTTCCATCATCTCTGTCTGGCTCTGGATTCCTCAGAATCAGAGGAGTCCCCACTTGAAGAAGCCATATTCCGGCATGGAGCTTCTATCTCCGACCGCGGTCTGATTGGAGAGAGCTCGGGTGATAACGAGGAAGAGAGAACTCTAACCCTCTTACGCGAACACTCCGTACGGGCTGCGCCTGGGACTGGACCCTGGAAGGTGCGAGGCTGGACAGCAAGCAGAAAACGGCATATGTTCTATGGCCAAATCCAGTACCCGAGATAGTTTGCACAGGTTGCCCACTGCTAGTGAGAGAGAGAGACCTCGCTCATTCTGGGGCCACCGACCCCCGACAGGAGGGGTCGGGCCCTGCAGCGGTTTGCTGAGGAGCAGCGTAAAAGGCACCAAGGGCAATGGGCTGGCCACACGTGAATTTCTTGTGGCAACGGGCGCAGGCGAAGTAAGTTGCCACTGCTTTGGATGTGGGCGGTTTGAACCCCTCATCCTTGGAAAGAGACATAGCTGTAAAGTGCGCTGGACAGGGATAGATGGCCCACAGAAGGCCAACTTACCACCCCAAGGAGCTGTGTCCTCCATGGAAGCCAGGAGATGCAGCAAGCAGCCAGGATACCGAACGCCAGAAAATGGTTATTAGGCTCCGCCCCCAACAAGAGCCCAAGCTGCTGGAGGTCCTGCTCCTTCCTGGGAGGGCCCCACACACGTAAAAAACCCAGGGCGGAAAAAGCCCAGGAGAGGGCGTAGCCTAGTTGCAGCCTAGGTGCGGGCTAGGCCTCCAGAAGCCGGGGACTAAATTTTAACGCATGGCCCATGGCCCCAGAACACTGTCAAAGCGGGTAAGGAGTACTCGTAGCCCCTGGGAGGACCCATCTTGCCCCCCAGCAGCCAGTGCCATGCTCGAACGTGCAGACACAGTGCCACACAGACGCTCAAAAACCGGCGCAGCAGGCCAAACATGCCCTGCTGACTGGCGCTGGCTACGGCTAAGCGGGGGAGCGTACCCGACACTGGGAAAACAACTGACTACCCTCAAATGGAAGAAGTTGGGGTACTCACCTATCCATCGTCTTCGGGCGTCGCGGCATCACCCCTTCGGTACCATACACCTGGAGGTGAGGCTACCGGAATCCGTAAAAGAGGCCGCGGAGGCAGCAGGTGGGGACGGGTGAGCAGTGAAAAGGAAGGCCAGCCAGCTAAAGAACTGAATGGGCTCCTGACGTCCTCAAGGGGGACTAAGTCATGGTAAAATTACGTGCTGACGACCCCACTGACAGGTGAGAGCCAGAGGCTCTATCCCCTTTTCACAAGGTGAGAGCCAGTCACTCGATCACCTTCCACTAGGTGAGAGCCAGGTGCTCAATCACCTTCCAACAGGTGAGAGCCGGGTGCTCAATCACCTTCCAACAGGTGAGAGCCAGGTGCTCAATCACCTTCCTGCAAAGGAACAACAAACACAGCAGAACTGCGGAGCAGTGTCTGCCTCCTGTGGACACTAGGCTGAAAACTGATCAGCCCGGTGTCATCAGGAGGGATATAGTCCACCGGGGCGGGTCCGCCTAGTGTCAGCCTCCTAGGGCAAGGGCCTAAACACAAGGTGCTGTGTCACCCAATGACATTGGCAAGAAAGGATGTCTAAAAGGGACAAACCTTTTCAACAAAAATCATGATCAAGTGTGTAATATAACTGTAATTATGAAGAGTCCTATAACTGTTTAGTTTATCAGATTTAGGGTTGGACAAGCTCCCCAGTGTACCAGAGGGTCCTCCAGTAGGACTAATCTCTAACATAATAATGTACACCCAATATTTAAAGCCCTCAAAGGTCTAGGAGGAGCTCACTAATCACTAGATATCCTATTAACCCCCTGCATGTGTGGACTTAAATAAAGGATTAAAAAGTGGCCCTGCACATTTCCTAAATAGATAGCGGTAGGGCACAAATACATTTCTCTGGTGGGCCCAAGGGACTTTAGTCTGACACTGGACAGAACATTCACTCACCGTGTGGCTGTAATTGGAGGTTGTACTTCGTTTACTTGGTGTGGGAGAACTATGATGCACTATGGCACTGGTGCTGGTCCTTGAACTGTTGCTTTGAGCAGCTGTTTGTGAATTCATGCTGCCAGCAGGGTCTATGGAATTGACACCTTCACTGGAATTATAAAGAAAAATCCTATAAAATATATAAGCAGCAGATTTCATAAAAACATTTTTTTTTACTAACTTCAACATGAAAACCAAAACATTTAAATTTTGGCTTTCTATAACAGTTATTATCCAACCTGAGAACCATAGGCTGAGGTGTTAATGCATCTAACTTCATTGGTGATATGCGCAACAACATATAAATATTTGATATTTAAAATAAAAAAAAAGGGAAAAAAAAGGAAATTTGCAGCATGTTCCATTCGATGCTATGGAGTCTGTGTACAACCTCAAATAGAGCTACCAGGTGCCCTAGAGGCACACAAAGAATTCTCTGAAAAATTCATTGTGAAGCTTTAGATGGACTTGGAGTGTGCTGTGTGACACTGTGGATTTATTGTTGACTTTCACTTCTCCATCAAAATCAATAGATGAAAAACACAATAAATCTTCAGTGTATCCGCAACATAAGTTGGCAGGTATAAATTCTACACCGCAGGCTAATTTTTGTTTTTAAGATTTTTCTGTACCATTTAGATGAGATTTCTTTGGCATTGCTATGTTTTTCAACATATCTATGCTGTATTACAACATCCTAATAGTAGGGCACCTTGAACTATGATGGTGGTGCTTAAGTATCTTCCTAAAAAAAAATTAGCCACCTTAGTGTTTACCACCACGCAGTAAAAATGCCTTTGAACAACTGCCATATAATAATAATGCCCCTTAGTGCCCTTTCTAGTTAGGGTGATCATTTACTTCCATATACTTACGGTGTTATACACAGTAGAGGTAAAAAATATCTATTTAGTTACCCCTTCCCACAGTTAAATACCTCCTTACTGTCTACACAGTAAAAAAAACACATGTAAAATAATGAGCCTTCTCTGATAGCAGTCCACCAATCAATGCCGATGGCATAGCATCACTATATCAAATCTGCAACGATCCCACGTTGACTACGCACTCATTGTTAAGACCTGCTTTCTTGTAAACTTGATTTGGGAACCAAGGACATGTTGAAGGGGGCTGGAGCAGATATCACATTCATGGTGCTACTCTAATTCCAACAAGCAGCTCATCCCCCTTATATATGGTGGAGCAGAAAGTCAATGTCTTCTTTTCTGCCTTTGCATTCAACTGTATCAGTGGTATGGAGATGCATATAAAAGGGTGCAATTAGGCAGTTTTAACCATGTAACAGCCCCATTGCGTATGCCTCTGGGGGGCGTTATATAATACCATGTGCATGAGCTTTTAGATTAAGCAAAGTGTCATGTTGCAAACAATGGATTCAATTCTAAAGTATTATGAAAAATCTGAATAATTCAAGTGTTACCGAACAGAAATTGGTGAGCTGCGCTTTGATTCAGAGCGGGAGTCAATTTTAAAGCTTGCATGACTGAGTTCATCAACATTATCCTGGCTATTCTGTAGAAACTCTGCTTGAGATGCTTCAGGGAGATTGTAAATATCTGGTCTGGATCTCCTGTAAAGCAATAATTGTTATATCACAAAAAAAATACAAAAATCAAATACACCTGGACATTTAGGAGCATCGGGTAGCCCCCATTAACATTGCATTTCCAATAGATAAAATAATAAGCTCTGCCTACAAAAGTCACAGCCAACCCCATGTGGCTTACTGAAGACAGATTTACTATCAAACTCAAATATTTAATTAAAAAATATTATCGAAAACTAATCAGATTTAATATCAAATATAATCTGTATAATTCCATCTTCAGGAAGACTTCAGATAGTAGGGCTTGTAAGAATTTTATTATTTAACTCTATGACTGTAGAAAAAGTGTCACGGTCCGTGCCACGTTCCGGGCCTTCCGCTGCGGCCTCAGCTGCGAACCGCAGTCGTACCTATGGTCCTATCGCAGATCTGTTTCCTGTTGCCTTGTCGCTGTGAGCGCTCCTGTAGCCTCTGCTTACTCACCTTTGATTGCTGCTCCCCCCTCTTGGCTGCTGCCCTGATTCCCTGTCTCTATAGAGGGCGGCGGCCACATCTTCCCTTCCTTTATTCCCACAGTGTGCAGCAGGGTTGGGCTTCCTCTGCCAATCCCCTTCCACCTGTGGGTTTATAAGCCTGCTTCTCCTCACACTCCCTGCCTGATCCTTTTGTTGTTGTTTGTTTATTTGTCTCTTGGTGCAGTCTGCTGCTGTGTTTTCTGATCTTGTTTGTTAGCAGTCCGGTGTGCCCATGTGGTCTCTTTGTGTCTCCGTCTGTGTCTTTGTGAGTTTCCTTGCCTTGTTCTCTGCCCGTGTTCCTGCCCTGCTCATGCCTTGTTCCGTTGCCTGAGTTCTAGCCTTAGTCTCTGATCTTGTTCTGTGTGTTGTTTCCAGTCAGTCAGTTTTGTACTTTGGCTTCTGTTTAACCTTCTTGCTTGGCATCCGTTTAGTCCTGTCTGTTTGTTCTGTACCTGCACATATTTACTTCTAGTCTGCTTGTCTCTGTCCCTTATCCTGTTGGTGCCTAGCATTGGCACTTCTGGCCTGTCTGGTCAGCTGCCACTGCCGGGGACTGCTCTGAGGTAGCACCTGGTGGCTGTTGGGGTCAGTCAACCTTACCATCAAAGGCTCTGTGAAGATGCACATGCCCAATGGCCACTTAGTTACGCCCCCTCGGAGCAAGCCCGGCAGTGGTCCAGTGGGTCCACTACCCGCTTTACCCACTCACCTGTTACAAAAAGAAGCAGATAATTTAGAGCTCTGCACCCTATTAGCATATATTAGGATACTTGAAAAGAAATTTTGACACATGTAGATATGTCATTATTATTGTTGCTCGAATCATTCCCTGTTTCTTGTAATACCAGTTCAACTCAACTTGTGAAAACATTTGGGTTTGAGATTTCGGAAATCTTAATTTTGTCACTCTGACTCTAACCATAAACCAAGGTCTAGTCCCGACTATAACTGTAACCCTGATGTGTGCAGATCTCTTAGTGCAGCATGTGATGTGATGTTTAGCGTAGATTAATGTCACATCTTCTGGGGTCAGTCATGGACTGACACTGAAGACGACAAGTAGTTGTGGATCCTCTGGGCCACCGCAAGCGTAGAAGGCAGACCACGTCAGGGAGCAGAGTCTAAGACGACCCAGGTCTTCACCAAAAACCAATGCAAGGCCAGACGGACTTAGCTGTGGGGAATCTCCAGGTTCCCTGACGTAGCTACTCACGGTGATAGCTGAAGTACAGGACGGATGGCACCGGTATAGGCAGAGGGGACGGGTAACAGCAGGCATAGCTGTAGGCAGGTGACAGAGTCCTAGACAGATAACGGACTGGTTCAGCATCAGAAAACAGCAGTGGTGCAATGGCAGACAACAGCAGATGACATCGGATAGTGCGAGGTTAACACACGGGGTAACTGTAGGTCACTTGAAATATGCAGGGTTAACACAGATACTGGTAACAGCAATAGCACAGCAACAGAGGTCAGGATACTGTGATGAATATCAAGGAACCGATGAGGAACAGAGGCAGGAAGTTCCTTAAAGAGTGGAGGTCGAAGGTCATTAGACAGGTAATTAGGACAATGTCCCTTTAATAATCAGAGCTGAGCGTGCGTGTGCGCAAAGGAAGCCAGATAGGACAGGGGAGAGCAGGATCGTAAGTTGGAGCAGGAGTGTGGACAGGTGAGTATCTAGTATTGGGTGTGGGGACTGGAGCTGCAGTGGAGACAAAGGCTTGTCCGCAGTCCAAGGCAGGGATTGTGGCATGCACAGTGACAATAGGATTATGTTTTATGCCTTATTGTATGTTATGTATAGCAAATATATTTTGTCTTGTGCTAATTCACATGGATCTTCTATGCTTGTTTTTGACAACTGTTAAATATTTTGAATCAAAAAACACAATAAATTAACACATTTACTATACATAATATGCAATAAGACATAAAACATAGGCTTACCTATGCCAAACATCACATCACATAAACCAAATAAAAATCCCTCACCTCCACTTAAGGTTACAGTTATAGTCAGGACTACAGCTTGGTTTATTATTAGAGTCAGATTGACAAAATTCAGAAATTTTTTCACAAGTTCAGTTGAACTGGTGTTGAACTGAACAGGGACAGATTTGAACAACACTAAGCATGATAAATCTAAATATGTCAAAAATTCTTTTCAAGTATCCTAATATATGCTAATAGGGTGCAGAGCTCTAAATCATCTGCTTCTTTTTCCACAGTCATAAAATTAAATAATAAAATTCTTGCAAGCCCTACTATCTGAAGTCTTCCTGAAGCTGGCGTTACACAGTTTAAATTGAATTTCATAATAAATCCGGTGCTTCTCATCCTGTAACTTACGTCTGATGTCCCGTCCATCCCCCGTTTCAGGGTTATAGGTGAGACTCAATGGATATGTGTCTTTGCCAATCTTATCTACTATGTTATTATGTTACATAAATTACTAATGTGGTGTTTCGTTGGCAGTGACGTTGAAGTGTCAGCACCACAATTGGCAGGGAATGAGCAAATTGATACATTCAGAAACAGTGAAAAGTATAGTTTAAAGAGAACCTGTCACATAGGTTATTCCCCCCTTGCTGAGGGCAGTACAAGCTAGTGTCAGACATGCTGTTTCCAGCGCTGTGTCCCTTATTCTGTAAGATGCTGTAGTCTTAGAGTATTTACCCCTCAAATCTTATTCATGAGTAGGTGTTAGCCCCGCCCACCAAATGTTAGCCCCGCCCAACTGACAGTTATTCACATGTTTCTACCTATTCAAAGTAATAAGTTTATCAGTTGAGGTGGGCGAGGCTAACCTCAGATGGGCGGGGTTTGAAAAAAAACTGACTCTTTGAAATGACTCCTTCTGGCTGAAAACTGCGATTTGAGCATTAAATACATGAAAACTACAGCACCTTACGAATAAGGGGCACAGCGCCCGGAAAAAACATGTCTGACACTAGCTTGTTCTGCCCTCAGCAAGGGGGGCATAATCTATGTGACAGGTTCTCCTTAATTCCAATTTAGGGTTAGTGTTCTGGTAATAGATGATTTTTTTTGTGAATATCACCAAAAATGTATTTAGGCTAACACAAATTGAAGTGTTTGGATTTAAGTTGGACCTGAATCTGAACAGTAATCCAGATTTTGCTTTCTGATCTCTTCAAGAAAAATTACAGTAAGGGCATGTTCTCAAGGCAGTGGACAAATACCGGCTGGTTTGCCGGCCGGTATTTGCCGTGGTTTTGCGGCGTCCCACGGCCACGGGGGGACGGCTTTCTCCGCGCTGAGCGGAGAACACCCTCCCTCCTCCCATTGGAGTTGTTCATATTCCGTCCGGAAACCGGACAGAAAGAATGAACATGTTCCAATGTTTTGCCGCCGACCGCCAGCGGCAAAACCGACGCCGGGCGGAAAACCCGTGCACTGGGGACTGCTGCACGGGTTTTCCATAGAGCACAATTGTGTTCATTTTCGGCCGGTTTTTCAGGCGATCTGAAAAACCGCCGAAAACCCGTGCCATGGGGACATGCCCTAATATTCTGATTGGTTGATACAGTGTTTGCTTCCGTCAGTCTGTAAAAAAAATCATATTACCATGAGGCTGTTTAATAGCAGAGACCTTTTACAGAAAAAGTCACCTTGTTTCAGCATGCAGTTCTGGCTACAATGTAATTTGGCACATTACAACCAGTTACACTGAAATTAAATATTGATTCCTTATTTCAGGGACACTTAATTCAAACAAAGCAGCGTCTTAAGTACTCTGTCGTTGTGTTTCTTTTTCTTATTCTTTCGAAGAGCAGAGAACTAGGACATACAATCAAGAATTATTGACTAACAAAGGGGAATCACTAAATTCTTAACCTTTCAGAGCGTGGGATCGATGAGATGCTTCTCATGCTCTGTGCGTCGTAGTTGGAATGAATGCTGATTGCATCTTCTCCACTTCTTGTCTGTTTTCCAAGCCTTCTGTCAAGACCAGAGATAAAAACAGGAATCAATGCAAAGCTTTATTTTACACTGTATTTTTCCTAACAATAGCAGGTGGAAACACCCATTAGGTTTAAACTGCATATAAAATTGGTTTTGACACATTAATTATGCATGAAAGTATTTCAGCAATGGTCTAGATACCAGTCAGGCATAACAAGTTCAATTCTTGCCCTCATACCGATTATAATGCTATAACGGCTATTTTACATATCAAAAATGACAGGTATTCTCTCGTCCCCTATCATTAGCATCACTAGTATCACTGCCATTCTGCTGTGTTATCTTCACTCCCTATTCCTTCTCAGTTTTCTGGCTTTCCTACTTCTGTGTTCTTATCCAACCTCATTTCTTGCCATGCCCTGCTCTGAATTCTCCCAACGGGTATTCTTAAAAAAATGCGCAATGACAAGTCCGGAAGGACTTAATGCATGCTACACGATTGCAGATTATAATCTAGAAAACAGTGCGCCATAGATCTTTTCATTAGGACGCAATCATTCTCAATGGAAATAGCCAACTAAGGACTGGATTAACTGAATAAAAGATCTGCTGAAACATTATTGTTTTATTATGAGTTATAATATATGCGACATGCAGCCCATTAAAAATCTGCCTGTGGCAGAGCCTAAAAGACTTCTGTATAGGGCAGTCCTATAGGCTTCCAGCTACGGGCATCCTGTGATCGCATTGCAGGTGTTCCAACGGGTAACAGAGGGAGCCGCCTCTTTCAGTTACCCAACTACATTCTGTGGCACTACTGACTGTGGCACCTAGGGGGTTAAATGGCCAGAAACTACGCTATCTCCATTCCCAGCTGCTGTATTGGGAGTACAGATGTCTATTACAGCTGGTTCCCACTGCCCTTCAACTTGACACCCCGCTAACTCCGCCGCTGAATTAGTTTAGAGACTGACACAAATTTTGGTTTTCAGAAAGTTTGCTGCTTTTGTGTTTTTAGATCTTTTATTCAGATGTTTCTACTGTATACTGAAGTACTATTAGGGGCCGTTCACACGGCTTATTTCGCCGTGGATTGGAGCCGTACTGCGCTGGATTTGCGCTGCATTACGGCTCCAGTCCATCGCAGTAATTACGGTAATCCACAGTTCTCATAGAGAACAGTGGATTCCGTCGCTCCTACCCGCTCAGCCAATCCGGCGGGCGGGGAGAAAGTCACCTGCACATTATCCAGGCGCAATACGCGCCGTGGATAATGCAAGTCAATGGGGCCGGCGGGCAGCGCCCACGCCCCGCACACGCCCCTTATTCAAGCCGGAATTGCAAGCGCAACCCGGCTCGCAATTACGGCTTGAATAAGCCGTGTGAACACGGCCTAACACGCTTATCAAGCCGGAATTGCGAGCCGGAATTGAGAACTGTGGATTACCGTAATTACTGCGACGGATTGGAGCCGTACTGCAGCGCAAATCCGGCGCGCAGTACGGCTCCAATCCGCGGCCAAATAAGCCGTGTGAACGGCCCATAAGTATTTCATACGTCTTTACACTTTTAACAGATACATAAAGTTTATGCAAAGACTCAATATTTACAGTGACCCTTATTTTTCAGGATTTCTGCAAATTGTCCTGGTATACTAGAAGCCAGCTTCTGGGCCAAAACCTGACTGATGACAACCCATTCTTGCCTAATCAGTGCTTGGAGTTTATCACAATGTCTGTGTTTTTTGGTCCACCCACTTTTTCCATTTAACAAAGGTTTTCAATGGGATTGAGATCTGTTTCTTGGCCATGGGCACAACATTTTATGACAGAGGACTAATGGTAGCCCTCAACTTTTCTTCTCTGGGCAATCAATGTTCCACATGTCCCAAACAATCTGAAGTGGGCTTGTTCTGAGAAGACAAATTTACCCCAGTACCGAGATTGGACTACGGTAAAGTAGTCCAATCTCCAAGTAGTCCAAACACACGATGTGCTGCTGTGCGTACTGTACGTGCCACAATACATTGCGTGAACATACCCTGAGTCTAAAATACATGTATGAAAACTGCCGGATTTGCGCTGCAGTACGGCGCCAATCCGTCGGAGTAATTACGGTAATCCACTGTTCTCATAGAGAACAGTGAATTCCGTCGCTCCTCCCCGCTCGGCGAATCCACCGCGGAGGGAGAAAGTGACATGCACATTATCCAGGCGCAATACGCGCGGTGGATAATGCAAGTATATGGGGCCGGCTGGCCGCGCCCCCGCACCACCACCGCACCCGCCCCTTATTCAAGCCGGATTTGCGAGCGCAATCCGGCTCGCAAATCCGGCGTGAATAAGCCGTGTGAACGGGGCGGTACTGGGGTGCTTATGGTAGGATTACCAATCCTGTATAGTCAATATTTGGAAGAAATACCTCATCACTCCTCAGATTTTTTGCAGAAAAGAGCTGTATTTATTTAGACAATAAGGCCTCGTTCACACGGCTTATTTGGGCACGGATTGGCGCCGTACTCCGCGCCGGATTTGCGCTTCAGTACGGCGCCAATCCGTCCCTGTCATTACGGTAATCCACTGCTCTCATAGAGACCAGTGGAATCCGTCGCTCCTCCCCGCTCGGCAAATCCGCCGCGGGGGAGAAAGTGACATGCACATTATTTACGGCGCGGACGCGCCGTAAACAATGCATTGTCTATAGGGCCGGGAGCGGCGCCCCCGGTGCGCTCTGGCCCCGCCCCCGTCCCGCCCCTTATTCACGGCAGATTTGTGCGCTCAATACGGCTCACAAATCCGTCGGGAATAAGCCGTGTGAACACGGCCTAAAGGTATGTTCACACGACTTATTCTGGGGCGCATTTCGCGGTGTACTGCGCTTACTATGCAGGGAAATGTGCCCCAGAATTACGATAATCAATAGCTCTCAGAGAACTATGGATTACGCCTCCCCTCCCATCATACAATCATCGATGTAGTGCGGGGAGATAAGTGACATGTCAATTACTTGCGGCAATTATACGAAGCGAGTAATGACTGTCTATGGGGCCGGCAGGGGAGTGCACGGGATCAGCGCAAGCTCCCGAAACACACAATGTGTTGCTGTGCATGCTGTACGCGCCAAAATACATTGTGTGAACATACCCTGAGTCTAAAATACATGTATGAAAACTGTCTAGGTCTAAAACTCACTTTGTTACCCATAGCAACCAATCAGAGTGCCCCTCTCATTTCATATAGTGCTCTGGAAAAATGAAAGGGGTGCTCTGATTGGTCACCATGGGTAACAAAGTGAGTTTTATACCTAGACAGTTTTCATACGTTTGACCCTAAGGGCTAGTTCACACGGCTTATTGCCGACGTAATTGCGAGGACGGATTTCGCCCCACAGTTACGACGGCTGCCGTCGCGGGGGGGGGCGGGTGGCCCCATAGGCATTCATTATTCACAGTGCGTACACGCCGTAAATAATTGACATGTCACTTTCTCCCGACCCGGCGTATTCGCCGAGCGGGGAGAGGAGACGGAATCCATAGTTCTCTATGAGATTCCACTGGATTACTGTAATGACTGGGACGTATTTCAGCCGTATTGGAGAGCAAATACGGCGCGCAATACGGCTGAAATCAGTCCCAGAATAAGCCGTGTGAACTAGCCCTTAGTGTGATACATATATCTCCAGCGTGACATCAGACATAAATGTGGTATAGGTAGAGATGGGCGAATTGATTCTAACGAAGTGGAATTCGTTTAGAATTTCAGGAAAACTTCGGTTCTGAACGAAGTCCGAAGTTTGGGGTACTTCGGGTGAACGAAGTGTGCTTTTGATTGATAAAAAGCTGCGAGCAAAAGGCGTTACAGGGGGCAAAGAACTCGGGGAGAAAAAAGGGGCATAGCCTACATGACATGTGCGAGTAAGCCAATCGAGCCGGGGGATTCGTACGTCCCCCGCACTATATAAGCCGGGGCGACGGGGGGAGCTCACACTCCTCTCACTGACTGATCAGGGGAAGGTTGCCCCCCCCCCCCCCCCCCCCCCGGTGTTGTGAAGTCTTTTTGAAGAACTGTTTTTTTTATACAGCGTTTTTTTGTGGGGGGCTCACTTTGCTCACAGACTGCTTCTCTTAATTTTCCTATTTTGTTTTTTTTGGGGTATTGGATCTGAATCCAGTGTGCGCCACTGCTGCTGCATATACATTTTAATGCACTGCCAAAAAGCACATTAATATCCAAGGGGGGATCTAAGCCAGTTCCGTTTTTTCTTTTAAAGAAACAGCTTTTTACAATACAAATCCACTTCTTTTTTGGCTGCCAAATTCTTTTGCGCAATTTAAATCCAGGGGTTAATTAACGTTGTTTTTCTGCTGGGGTGCCCCAAAAAACCCGTCTTTTTCCCCGCCAAAAAATAAAATTTTTGTGCCTAATTCAAAGGAGGGTTAATTACAATTTTTTTTCTCTTGTTGTGTACGAAAAAAACCGCCATTGAACACGCTACAAAGTAGTTTTTTTGTGGCTGCTCAATTTTTTTTTTTGGCAATTTAATCCAGGGGTTTTTTTTTAAAAGCTTTTTTTTTTCCTGCTGTGGTACAAAATAAACCGTCTTTTCCCCGCCAAAAATTAAAATTTAGCTTACTGCTCAAAGCACATTGAATATAAAGGGGGGGACTAACCATTTCCCTGTTGTTTTTCATTTAAAGAAACAGCGTTTTTACAATACAAAAACCCCCTTCTTTTTGGCTGCTCTTTTTTTTTTTTTTTGCGAAATTTTACATCCAGGGGGTTAATTAAGCGTTGTTTTTCTGCTTTGGTGACTCCAAGAAACCGTTTTTTTTTCACCCCAAAAAATACAATTTTCCTGTAACAAAATTCACAAGCGGGGTTTAATTACAATTTTTTTTTTCTTTTGGGTAGCGAAAACCCACGAAATTTGTAACACGCACAAAATATAGTTTTGGCGTCATTTTTTTTTGCATAATTTAACCCGGGGGAAAAAAAAAGCGTTGTTCTGTCTGTTGGGTGACTCCAAGAAACCGTTTTTTTTCACCGCCAAAAATTAAAATTTTTTCCTTCCCAAAATTCCAAGCAAAGGGGTTTAATTCAATTTTTTCTCTTTTTGTGTAGTAGAAAACCGCAATTGAAAACACGCCAAAGCTAGAGTTTGTGGCTGTCTAATTTTTTTTGCCAATTTATACCCGGGGGTTATTAAGCGTTGTTTTTTGCTGGGGTGACAAAAATAAACCTCTTTTTCACCGCCAAAAATTAAAATTTTTTTCCTGTACAAAAAATTTGAAAAAGCAAGGTTAATTACAATTTTTTTTCCTTGTTGTGAAGATAGAAACACGCAATTGTAACACGCTCAAAGCTGTAGTTTGTGGCTGCTCAATTCTTTTCGCAATTTTTTACATCCAGGGGTTATTAATGCGTTTTTTTTATGCTGTGGTGCAAAAAAAAAAACGTCTTTTTCACCGCCAAAATTACAATTTTCCTGTAGCATATTTCCAGCGAAGGTTAATTACAATTTTTTCTTTTTGTGTACTAGTAAACACGAAATTGTAACAGCTCGAAGCTCGAGTTTGGGTTGCTAAAATTTGTTTGGTTTAATTTTAACATCCATGGGTTAATTTAAAGCGTTTTCCAGTTGACTCAGTAAAAGAACTTTGTTTTTCACCGCCACAGAAAAATTTGTAGCATAATCATATCCGAAGGTTAATTAAGCCTGTTGTGTTTTTTATATTCAAAAAATACACGATTTTTTGGCCCACATCAGGTCAATTTTTTCCTCCCCTTTGTGGAGAGAAATTTATATCCAAGGTTTACCAAAGCTTGTTACTGGGTTTTTCATTTGGGAGTCAAATCAGGGGGATTTATCAATACGTTTATCTTCATCAAACAGTGTCTGTACTTTTTTAAAAAAACAGTATGTCGACGAGAGGGGGGGCGGCTCTTCCCCCTAGAGTGGCAGGGGCAAAACATTCCGGGCCCAGGTCGCGCACAGAAAAGGGGGACTCGCAGCAGGGGTCACTCGGTGGGGGCCACAACGCCGCTGTCATCTAGGGGCCAGTGTGACTACAACCCAAGGGTTCTTGTTGGTTGACTGGGAAAACCCATTTCCTCCCAATGACATCGGAAACCCCACCAAAGGGGTGGGAACGTCAGCACAAAACCCCCTTTGTTTGGGATGGCCCGGGGGTAGGTCAGCGGCCCTCACCCCGTCCTCAAACCCCCCCTCTGTCCCATCCGTTTTCCCCGCCAGAGATCTCTTGTGGTTTTGGCTCAGCGACTATAAGCAGGATAACAATTTTAGGGGGCAGTCAGCACTATTGGCAGCGAAGAAATTGGGGCCAAAATCCCCTGCTTTTGCGTAGGCGCAAAAGAAAGAATGTTTAAGGGAGCATGGGAGGTCATGTTTGGGGGGGTCACCTCTGCATACCAAAACTGGTGGTGAGGACAAGGGCGATGAAACACAAATAATGATGACCGCCTTGGAAACCCGGGGGGGAGGCAAGGGTTTTATCATCGTCAGGGAAAGGGCGTCACTTGCCGGGGCAGCGCGGCGCAGCAGGCCCAAGGGTGGGTATGTGGCCGGGTGATCAGCAGGTAGAGCAGTGTGAGGTCAGGAGCCCAGTGGCCCCCGGGTAAAAAAAAAAAAACCCCCTTCCCAAGGGCCCAAGAAAGTAGCGGAACAGGGGGGCGCGAGGGAGCGCGGCGTATTTGTCCTAGTGCGGAGCGTGGCAGTAAATCCAACTCGGCGGGGTGGCATTTCTTTGCTAAAAAACTGGAGGAGCCCAATTGGGTATTTTGAATCTTAGGCAGAAAAATGAAGCGTGGCCAGGGGGCTAACGTTGGCACCACGGCCCGCGTCAAACATGCACGTCACCATCCGGTGGGCCCGGAGAAAAGTGGGGTAATGTGGGGGACCCACCTGCCGCTGCGCAACAGAGCGCCCACCAAACCTTGCAGCCTACCTCTGAGAAGGGAGCTGTTTTCTTTTACATCTTCCCGGTCCAGAAGTCCTACTCCTCGTACTCATGGCGCCAGCAGTCGTTTAGCGGGGATTTAAAGAACAACAGTATGCATCCAACCATCCTAAAGGGGCAAAAACTGAGTACTCCTGTCCAATTTTTTGGTGCGCGTCCCTCCCTTTTTTTAAATGGTGGGGGCTCTCACCTTCAGAGAACTAAAGGGTTGTGCCAAGCCGAGATGGGAGTTCCCAAGATAATTTCTTTTCCAAAAAGGCAGTACCCCCCTTCATAAAAATGTAGAACAGAAGGGGGGTCAGTCTTGAGTTATCGGTTTTTTCCAAGGTGCACAGCAGGGGATGTCTGGGGCTTAACTACGGGCAGGGGCCTTTCATGTCCTTTTCGGCCCCCTGGGGGGAATGTGCTTCCCCCAGGGACACCAACAAATTGGACAGGGGACGCCCTTTCTCCCCCACGTCAAACTGCGGCTCCTGCGCCAATGTCCGCCTCTCCTCTCCACCCCCCACCACCCCTCAGCCTCCACAAGTACTGCCCATATACCACTGTTTAGGGCCAGTGGGGTTCTGCGTTCTACACCCGGCTTTTGGGGGAACGAAGTCAACAGGGAGGAACTTCCGTCATGCAGCAAGAAAACATTTGTGGCTTTCTCCCCGCCAAAATGCAAAACGAACCATGGTGATGGACAATGGAGGAACATGGGGGTCCGCCTGCACCGAGGAGGGTGGTCCCTGCCCCTGTGTGGCGCAGTGTTCAATCTGGTTGTGAAAAGGTTCCGAAGCTTCCACCATCTTCAGAAGGGTTCTGAAATGGGGCCCGGAAAATGTGCATGCACTTCATCCATTCCTACAAAACCAGGAACACCCTCCTCGAAGCAGCGGCAGAAAAAGGCCCCCCCCAACACACCTATATGCGATGTTTCCACCCGTTGGGAAATTTCCCCCTGCACATGTTTTACCGACGTATGAACAGGAAAGGGGGCCCTAAAAGATTTTTTTGATGATCCAGGCGGGCAGGATACCCCCGTGTAACTTTTATGTCAGCCATGGCGCTCATCGGACACCTGCCGTTTTTGGGCTATTCGAGGGGGCCACATTATTTTTTCATTGCCAGGGCTGGATGAATAAAAATCATTTCCCCGCTTCATGTCCTGGAACAATGCTGAAAAAAACTGTTGGGGAGTACTGAGACGTGGGGATACATCTGCCCGCCCCATGATCCCCGGGGGGACTGAAATGGAGGGGGAGGAGGGCTTGAAGCAGAAGCATTGTCTTTGAAATGATGATTTCTACCCAGATCAAGAAGGGGGAGCAAGATTTGGGGGAGGGGATGGAGTTTTAGGGAAGAAGGGGAGATACCCCCAAGCACCGAGCAGTAACGTGGAGATGGAGGCAGGGGGCCCCCCGATCACTTGTGCAGATGGCCCCCCAGCATGCTATTTGCCCCGGCTAGTGACAGCCAAATAGTAACATCCGGCAGAGGGGGACTTCTGGCTCTCCACCCTATGGACCCCGCTACCGGGCCAAAATGGGAGCCTTTTTTTCCCGCTTTGAGAGGGAGGACAAACTCAAATACTTAGGGAAATCCTCCGTGTCGTTGGCCCGCCTTGTCGGGATAGCCCCCCCTCTGACAGGGTTTAGGGGGGTTCTTCAGTGCTCAAGTACTACACGTGGCGCTGGGGGGAAGTGGGGGGGTAGGGCGTAAACCCTCCCTCAGCAGAAACCCAAGTCGGAGTCAAATGAGCAGCTTCCTTCACCCCCCTATGGGATGGCAGTCGCCAGCAGTAGCAGCAGCAGGGCCCGGAGCAGACCCCGACCCCAAAAGGTGGGGGCCTACTTGGGCAGCACTCTGCCACCCCAGTTAGAAGTCCCTGGGGTACTGGCAGCCAAATGGATGTGTGGCCCAACTTTTCCGGTTTGGTTTAAAGCTTCCTCCCGGCCGATGGGCATCAGAGCGGCGTTCAGTGCGGCGGGGGCCATTTTTACCCCCAAGAGAACCCCCTTTTCCACGGGAAAATTGGAACGACTGACCTTTCAAAATGAATCAGGGGTGGATCGGCCAGGGTTTCCACACACCAATGCCTTAGGCGTCAGCTACATCACCATGACGCCCCCAAACTGGAAAATAGTCTGGGGTTTAAACTCCCGCCCAGCCAAAATCTAAAGCGCCCCCCGCCTGATGCCCCAATCTGCTGACATTTCTCCATCTCCACCAACCATCTTTTCCGGGACTGGGATGCACCCACCCCCCCACCTGTCATTGTGCCCCTGTCTGCCCCCATGCTGTCGGC